>CAJVPN010001466.1:0-14167 GCA_910592215.1 Entrophospora candida
TAAAAAATGTTGAGAAGCCCAAATTGCCCAAACTAGTTTGGGCTTTGAGAAAACAGTTTGGACCAGAAACCTTACTCCTTCATAAGCATCATCAAACTAGTGCAGAAAAAAAACCTTAATTGACAATCCATGAATAAATCAGAGTGTCATACATAGTGATCAGTGGGGGAAATTTCTCAAAAAAATGACCAATCAAACACATACATTTCCATTTTTGGACTAAAAGAATCTACACAGCCAATAAAATGTTCAGCGACTAAGTAACTCACACCATACTAAGTTTTCAATGTTCTTTTGATGGAATAGATCCATAAGATACATTAAATTTTAGCATCAATCACTACATTAACATTATTGTATAATCTTTTAGCCTCTTCAAAAGCTTTAGCTGACCAAGAACCAATTATTATGTGATCTAATGATGAATTAAACACATCTTTTTCTTCCTTGTCAACACTTGATTGTGGATATAGTTGGTACCATAAAAAAATAATCCACTAGAATGATGACAAGTGGTGATAATACCATCATTCTTACAATAAACACTTAACCTAACACACCAGAATTATCTTCTTTTGTTTTCTTTCTTTTCTTGGCATAATTTAGGATGACAATCATAACAAATTTGTGAGGCAAAAATTACAGCATGGATCATCTATACTTGAAAGTTAAAATTTTTGAAATATTATGTTTATATCTAATTTTAAGTGATTTTAACCAATTAATCCACACATTGGATTTTAAAAAACCCATAAGCTTTAAAGGGGGAACCTATTAATCTAAAAAAAAAAATTTGTCTCAAATTTTCTTTTCATAGATTTTTTAAATTTGTAAGTTATTGGGGTGCGCAACATTCTAAGAAAATCAAAACCAATTAGTCATATATTGATTGGTTATATGTGATTTTTTTTTTGTGATCTGCATATCACATACAGGATTTC
This sequence comes from Entrophospora candida, assembly GCA_910592215.1. Taxonomy (NCBI): domain Eukaryota; kingdom Fungi; phylum Glomeromycota; class Glomeromycetes; order Entrophosporales; family Entrophosporaceae; genus Entrophospora; species Entrophospora candida. The sequence goes on from CAJVPN010001466.1 coordinate 942, forward strand.
TGAAATTTACATAAAGAACATATTAAACATATTGTTTTCAAAACGCAACTCCTCCTCCGTTTTCAAAGATATATATAGGCATTAAATTTCCATGAAAGGTGGTACATACATTATACTTTAGAGGCATGGAAAGATTTAATAGATTAAAAATACCAGTGGCATTGAAATACAGAAAATTTCTTTCTTTATTGTAATACTTCTATCTATTGCAACTTCTGAAAAAATTGTATGAAATAAAGATTCTCTCTCCATAGCACTGTTCTACAAATGTAACCTAATTAAAAACCTCTAATAATTTTCAATTGTGTTGATGATTTAGTAGCAGTAGGGCCATATTGTGACAATGGTATTATTATTATAATAATGCGATTGAGTATTGTTATAATGTGGTAATAATATCATTATAATATGATGGTGGTTGAGTAATAGCAGCAGTATATTGTTGAGTAGAGTAGTAGTAGTATTGTGATGGAGTAGTAGTGGTGGTGGTATATTTTGATGATGATTGGGTAACAGCAGTAGTATTGTATTGTTGAGTAGTAGCAGTAGTATTATGTTGTGGTGATGTAGTAGCAGCAGTATTATAACATGATGGAGTAGTAGTAGTGTTATTATTATCATATTTTGTTTGAATAGTTGATGATTTCAGTAGTAGTATGATTTTTTAACTGTGATGGTGGTGGTGATATTATTATTATTTGAATTTGGTAACAAATTTATGGTCTTCTATAGTTACATGTCTATCTAGGTAATTTTTTTTTAGTGATTCACAACCTGTTGTGAAAATGTTCTTCTTGTTCATGGCACAACATAACTTGCAGAACATTACATATCTTCTGTGTATTTTTTTTATGTCTAGCCACTTACACCACCCTCCAAAAAGTATTCGGACAATGTTTTTTATAATTACGCAAAATGCCACATAATGAAAGTACATAAAATTTATATCATAATGTGACTTAGGTTTTGAAGAACCTATGTGAAAAATCCCGTTTTTTTATCATTCTTTTATGATTTTTAGTTAAAAAAAACAAACACCAGTCAAAATTTATCTTATTTTATGATGATCATTTTATGTTTTTTTTTAAATTTTCAGCATTCTCATAATGTTTGAGTGTCATGAACTGTAGACTTTGGAATATCAAGTGTCTTTGCGATTTTTGCAAGAGAACTACCAGCTATTCTTAGACCTAAAATTTTCCTTGCTCAGCTTCAGTTAATCCTGAATTTTTGCCATTTTTAAAAATCAAAAAAAATTGTGAAATTTTTTTTGATCTAATCAATTGGTATCAGTTTATTTTTAATAACAAAAATTTCACACATGACAGGAACATAAAGTTTTAGTCATTTATTTATGAGGACCTAAACTACAAGCTATTAAATTTTTATTGAATTTTATAATATAAAATTTTGAGAAACATAAAATTATTAAAAATTCGCAAAGATAATCCTCGCGATTTATTTGGTGTTCGTTTTTTTTTAACTAAAAATCGTAAAAGAAAGACAGTATAATGAAAATTTATATGTAGAGTCGCCAAAACCTAAGCCATATATGGTATAAATTTTATGTACGTTCGTTATGTGGCATTTTGCGTAATTATCGAAAAACATCGTCCGAATACTTTTTGGAGGGCAGTGTATATACAAGATTTGTTACATGAATAATAAAAATGGGAATTGATCGTTGTTAAAAAAAATGGCAAGTCTTTTTTTGAAAGTATAAAAAGGAACAGGGTAATTCACAATTAATTTCCTTATTGTTAGTGAGGAACTAACAAGTCTTTTTGATAAAAATGCAAAGAAGACGCCCCGTTACCATTAATTGAAAAAAAAGGGAGATTGGTCGTTGTTAAAAAAAGAACCAACCAAGGTTTTGAAAGTGCAGAATTTTTTTTTTTTGAGAACACCACTAAAAAGGAAACAGCATAATTTGTGATTAATTTTCTTATTGTTGTTAACGAAAAACTTAAAGAAGATGCTTCGTCGCCACAAAAAAAAAAAAAAACCAGGACAAATGATAATTCGTAAAATACTTTTTAATAATAAACAATAAACAATTCAATTGTCAACTAATCAAAAATAATTCGTAAAATAGTTTTTAGCATTTTTAATAATAATCATTAATCAATTCAATTCCATATTAAATATTTAATACCAATTAAAATAATAATCAATTCAATTGTCAACTAATCAAAAATTGTCAAAGATGGTTCGTAAAATGTGTTTTTAGTATTTTTAATGTTAGTATGTAACGAAAAAACCAATTCAATTGTCAATTAATTAATTGATAGAATAACGCTTTTCTTATAAAGTAAATTAAACAACAAATGTAAGAAAGATGCTCCGCCACCAAAAAAGTATTTTTAGTGTCAGCAAAACAATAACAAAAAACAATAATTAATTCAATTGATTTTTTAAATTAAATGCTAACTAACCAGAATCGTCAAAAGATAATAATAAAACAATGTTTTCTTCTAATTTATTTCATACTATTTTAACAATTAATTAAAGAACACATCAATAATAGTAATCTTTGTTCGTTCTCCTGGGAAATGATTTATTATTGCACGATAAATGTTTATCACGTGGAATTTATGTAGATCATCGAATAAATTATGTGGATCGATTTCACCAAAAAATTAAAGATTTTTTCTATATATTCATTGTCCACTCCTTCATTTCACTTCACGTTCACTAAAGGACTATTTTAAGAAGTAAATAATTTACCATATGGCACAGATTTGGCTAAATAAAGTGAAAACATTGATTGTGTCAAAACCAAAAAACCATACATAAAAAGAAATTATAAACTTTAAGATCATGACATGAAAAATAATAAATTTCTTCTTGTGTTAATTAAACTAATATTGCGCATTTTATCATTGTTTAGTGTTGTTTTATGCTGTGCAAATGACTTTTTTTCATTTTCAAAAATTGGAATATTAATTGATAGCTAGATTTTTTTATTATATTGGTAATGTACATTGGATTCCATATAATGAATTTAATAGTATTGAATACTTAACTAAAGTTGGTTTTGGAGAAATTCATGGATTAGCAATATTTTCCAGATGTTGTGTTGAAAAGATTATATAATTCTAATAATAAAGTTTTAGATATTTTAAAAGATGTAAAATTTGTGATATACAGTATTAATTAAGGTTTCTGGCCGGAACTCTCTTTATTAGTAGCCGAAATTGCCAAAACACTTTGGTTAAAAATTACTTTTTTATAAGCCCAAACTATTTTTTGTTATTAGCCAAAATTGGGCGAAATTACTTTAAAGTTGTTTAAGTTAAAATAAGTTGATTGGTATAGTTTTTTAATGTTCATGTTTATAAAAAATGCTGAGAAGCCCAAATTGCCCAAACTAGTTTGGGCTTTGAGAAAATGATTTGGACCAGAAACCTTAGTATTGATGTGCAAATATTAAAATTATCTATAAAATCCTAAATGATCTAATTATTTGCAGAATGATGCATCTAACTGCTCATCCTGTTTTGTTTGTGGTGCTTATAATATCATTGAATAATAAAAGTATATACTCCATTTCACATTAGAAAATATATATAACAATATAATAAATTTCAGCATTAAAATAAATTGCTAATTTATACCTTTAAATTTAGCCACCCAATTTATAACAAAAACTCTAATGATTTCATTCATAAAATAGTAAGTGGAAATAAATTTTGGCTTATAAAAAAAAATATATATATATGAAATATCAACTTCAGCCCATATTAATATTTTGTATTGTAAATAATAAAATACCTTATTCAGATACTTTTTGGAAGCCAGTGTATATTCATGAGGCAATTAAAATTTATGTATGATGTTGATTTTTTTTATTACTACTACATCCAGAAAATATAAAAAAAAATTTGTATGTGTCAATTGTAAGTTTAATAGTAAAAAAGTGTAAAACTTATATCAGTGCTGTAAGATTTACATGATATTACATCAGCATCATAAGATTTACACAAGTTTACACTAAATTAATTTCCTGATGTAACTAGTTAAGGTTTTTTTGGCCCTAACAAAAACATACACAGGATCTGTTTTCCATGCATTTTTGGAAAACTAGAGACATTTTCTGTGTTTTCTGTACAAAAACATGCTCTTTTACAGGAGGATTCTGTAAGGTTTATGCATTTTCTGTTTGGTAAAATAGAAAATATACCATTTCCCATGCATATTTAATGATGTGCCATTCATAGTAAGCTTGATTTTTTTTGCATACAGCACATGGTAAATACACATAGTGTGCATAGTGCATATGCATAAATGTGTAGAATCACACATTATGGGTGTAAAATTTTGCTCAATGTGTCATTTTTAACTATGTGTAGGGCACATCACTATGCATCTTCCATGCATTTCCATATGTTTTCCATGCAAGGTTTTTTATAGGGCAAGTATTTTGTATTACCATTAAAGAATACTTTGACCATTTAAGAGATAATAAAACTTATTGTATTAATTATCTTTGTAATCCTCTTTCTTCTTTTCTTTGTTAACCCACTGTTGAATTACTTCTATCATTTTGCTTCTAGTATTTGCTTTCTGTTTTTTTATTGTGGAGGCAGCAGCACCTTTTTCCTCTACAAGTAATTCATGAATTTCCATTGCCATTTCACCAAATGAAAAATCAGGATTCAACCCAGTCTTTTTATCAAATAATTGTTTGAAATCCTTCCATAATTTTTCAATTTCTATTGAATATTTTTATCACCAATAAGTTTGTTTTATTTTTAAATTGGTTTTTTCTTGTTTCTATTCTATTAATTATTTGATCAATTTTTTGATTTATGATATAGAATTGATTTTGTAAGTTTGATAGTGAAGTAAGAGACCAAGCAAGAGTCCAATTAACAATCCACAAAAAAGTTCATAGTTGAAAGTAAACATTTTTAAAAATGTTATTATGGATAAAAATATTGTAAATATTTATTTATTTTTGTTTTTTAAACCAAAATAAAATTATGTTTAATAATGATTATTAGAAGGATTGTTATTTGAATTTTTTTATCTGAAACCTAAGTGAATTGGTGATGTTTTTATAATGTTTCAACATAAGGCAGGATATTTATCTTGTTTCAATGTCAATGAGAGAAAAACAAAGATTTATAAAACATCTTGAATGTAAGATTGGTTCAGTATTTAATAATAGGATTCATTGGATTTTATTTTCCTTCATTTTGCTTTCTTTTTTAATGTTTATTATTTTTCTTTCCTCTTGGTAAATTTCATAGGGGATTTTCTCTTAGATAAGCTTCAGGTGCATGAGTGTCATTTATTTTGAAAATATAGGGAGCAATTTTTTCACCTTGTTCCTTTTTTAAAATACTTCTAATTGTGCTATAATTCTTGGGTTCCATGGTAGATCTAATGTAAATTAACTTCATATTAACTATTTTTATATAGAGGTAATTCTATATATCACCTAATATTAAGAGAATAACAAATGGAAGATTTTAATAATCACATTACTAAATTTTGAACCCTGAAATTTTTGGTGGTATGCCCCAATTTACAATCGATTAAATAATCAAAAAATCAGAAAAAAATCAAGTGTATGAGGGAAATAATATAATAATAATAATGGCAGTAGTAACAACAACAACAATAATAATAGTATAGTGATATTTGAAACAACTTTAATTTACAAATCCATACTCTAATATACATATTAATATACACATTCTAAACGTTATAAGCATACTGACAATCATAATGGGAAAAAAAACCCAATGCTTACTATTTTAACCAAGAAATATTTGACAATTCCTTCTTTGTCAGTTCCTTCGGAAGCATTTTTCTCTGATGTGGGACAACAAATTACTTTGTTACGAAATAGACTCAGCTCACAGTCTGTCTTTTCTTGAAACGAAATAAAGAATTTGTTACCCATCAAAGAATAATAATTTTAAAATTTATATTGTAAATAAAACGAGATTTATTGAAGTGACGCCCAATTGTGATTTGGGCATGTGAACTAGTTATTAATATGTAAAAAGTTAACTCATAAGCATAAAACAATCAAAAGCTACTACTACTGCAATGTAAAATCGATTGTGAAAAATTACTGAACATACCTGATAAAATGTTTTTGTGAGCAGAAAATTATTTCGAATTGTTGTTAATTTCATTTGACAAAATTGACGAAACGTGACAAAATGGTGGTAATGTGACAAAATAAATGTCAGATGATATATAGTTAGCTTCCAATTTGTTAAGTGCTAACTCATGTAAGTGATTGTTATTATGAAGTTAATAAAATTGACAGTTACTTATTATCAGAAAACAGAGATGATGATTTAGAGCAAGAATATTATAGTATTACAATCATTTTGGAAATAATATTGAAAATATCATCACAAATGAAGATGATAATAATTCTCAGAAAATATCTATTATATATACACAGAATTTTGTCGTCTCTTTTCATTTTTCATCATATTTCTTCTTTTGTCAACTTTCTTTTCGTCAATATGCCTTTGGCAGTAAAATCATTTCGTCAGATAGCTTTAATAGCTAGCCACCAATATTTGTTGTTATGAAGTTTGAGTTTTGCCATCATGAACCATCGCCGCCACATTAATTATCATTTTTTATATGCATAATAACATAAACAATTGACTGGCAAGAATTTTCGGAAAGAAGAATAATTAATTGAGGGTTCATAATAAGTTTTCAATGCCTGTTAATTATAATTTACAAATCTTCTACATTAAAATTGTTTAGTTTTTTGTTAATTTTTTCTTATCAATGCTCTTCTACCAATGATTCAATAATACAAAGAAATAAAACATAAGGCTCGAAACACTTTATTTATTCATCTAATAGGTTTCTTTGGGTTTGTCATTCTTTTCGGTACCTTTTATATGTGAAAAATACGTACGTAAGGAATGAACGCATCATGGGTAATATGGAAAACAATTCTTTTGAATTTGGCATGGATTATTATTTTTTAGAAATTAAGTGGAAAATTTTTATAAATGGGGGGGATTATATAACTGACGAAATCTTTACATTGTTTACTTGATACAATAATGAGATACAAGGCTTGAAATATTAACATATTTTGCAGAGATAATATATATATAATAAATAATAATAAAAAAACTGATTTTTACAAATTTTTTTCTCTTATATAAAAATTAATATTTAAATCTTTTGGTACCATTAAAGACAAATATGTACGATAAACCTCAATAAAATCATTTTTATGGATTGTATCATTAGGTAAAGTCCATTCATATTTATTCACTACAAATAAATAATATAAATCATTAATGATTAAAAAAAAATCAATAATTATATAATCAATTATTTTACTCCAGCAAATAAAAGAATACTCACGTAACATTGCCAAGAGAGTTTTTTGTTCAGCTAAACTGAGATTCATTCCAATACAAATTCTAGAACCACCACCAAATGGTATAAGCTTAGAAGTTGCTTCATTACTCGATGTGTCAAATCTTTCTGGTAAAAATGTTAATGGATTTTTGTATAATGTTGATGAAAGGTGTTGCAAATAAATTGCTGGTAATAATACTGTATCTAATAAATTGAATTATTATTGTTAACATTTATTTATTTGCTAATTCTAATTATCTCCTGAATACTTACTTTCAGGTATGATGAATTCACCAAAACGGAATTTTTTTTGAGCGACTCTAAGGCCAGTAGTACTTGCAGGTGGATGTAGACGTAAGTTTTCATTAATTATCATATTGAGTAATTTCATTTCTTTGAGTTGATCAGATGTAGGAATGGCATCCGGCTTGCAACCATTCACACCATCACCGCTCATAACATTTAACACTTCTTGTCTAGCTTTATTCTGATACTCGGGATGCATTGCCAAATAAGCTACTGCACATGATAGTGCTGTAGCTGTTGTGTCATGACCGGCCAAGAAAAATAATTTCAAATCGTTCATGATTTCATCTTTTGATAAAATATATTTTCCACTCTCATTTCTTTGAGCTTCTAACATTAATGTTAATAAATCTTTATCATCATTATTGTTATCTTTGTTGTTGTTGTTTGATGATGATGATTCAATTTTTTGAATTTTTTCATCTACAATTCCAGCCAAAAATTCATTTATGAGATCAAGTTTTTTCATTAATTCTGTTCGTTTAAATCCTGGAATTTTTTCAAGTATCGGAAAAATTAAGTAAGTTGTATTTGCCATTGCTTTCATTACTGAGTTATATGCATCCAAGATTGAACTCATGTTATTTGAAATTGCCTAAATTTTTAATAGGATTTGATGGTTATTATTTGTTATATAGTAAAAAAAATATATTTTTGGATTTGAAAAATATTTTTTACATTAAAATCATAATCAAAAGTTGCACGACCAAGTACATCCAAAGTGTACCTTTTGAAAATAATTAAATAATTAATTAGTTAAAAAAGTCAGAGATATAATAGGCTTCACAATTCCTTCAATATCCAATTACTTATCATCATAACAATCATCATACCTTTGAGTCAGCGCGACAATATCAACCTTTGGATTTTTTTCTATCATTTTATCCATTTCTTTAAACAAATCTAAAGCTAAATTACCAAACAATTGTGTTGACCACCCACGATGAAATGCAGGACTTGCTGTTTTTCTATGTCTACGATGTTCCTATAAACAATAATAGTTATATAGTATTTTAGATGAAAATATTTGTAATAAGCATTCAATAAATATATAATAAACACATATGTGAGATAACTTACGTCTCCGTTTACAAACAACATATTAGAATGTCCAATATAATTAAATTCAAATTCTGACATTGGTCTTTTCTTTAAAAAATAATAAATTGTATTTAATTAATATATATATAAAGTACCGTGATAATAAATATATATATGTATGTGTGTGTTGAAGATTTATTACTTTTGAGTCAAATTTCAAGGTATCTTTTGATTTAAAAATTTAAAAATTAGTTATTTTTTTTAAAAAAATGATATTTTCACCAAATCGATTATTAATTGAAAATTTACCATCTTTATGCATCACCTCTTTAAAGTATTCAGGTTTTGCTATGTAAATAACCCAATTTTGAAGCAATACATCAAAAACCTACACAAATATTTTATAAATGATGAATTGATGAATGAGCCAGTTTTGGACATAAATAAAAAGTGACACATACTCTAGCAATGCCCTTTTCTTCAATAATTGGCAAGAAAAGTTCTCGCAATGTTTTTTTAAAGGGATCTTTTTTAATATAATGTCTCTTCGTATACTCAAAAAATGGTACAACTGGGATGCCTTTTAACTCTGGTGAAATTTTGGCTTTATTATATATCTTATAAATAAGATACAATATTGTAATTAATATAATATTTAACAAGTAATTCATTTTTTTAATTTTTAAATTTTTACGAGAAAAAAAAGTCGATATATATAATAATATTAATATTAAATACTAATATAATAATAAGCAATACAATGAAATGCATTGACTATAATAATTAACATGACAAAGATTTTTTAGTTTGTTTATTCCTCCTTTTAACATGAGTTACTTTTTAGTAATTTAATATTGATAATTTTAAATTAGTAATCAGATATAGTGTACAAAGGAAACTGCTAAAAATAAATTTATCGGAAAAACGAATAAAATGTTAATAATTAAAAATGATTTTCCAGTTTATTATTTAATGTGTAGTACTAATTAATGGGGAAATTATTATTGTTGAGACTTAATAGTCTAAGCTCTTTAGTGAAACAAACAATCAGAAAGAACTTGAATATCTGGCAAAATGCGGATTTGAAGCAAGCAACATGGATAAAATATATTAAATAGATAATCTTTAAACATAAATAATTGTTTATAATAATTTATTGACCGTTGCTGTGATAATTATGGATTAGGCGAATAATGAATCAATACGAAACGGTCAATCGATCATAAAAAACATGAATCTTTTTCTTACAAAATGAATTATTGCCTGATATAATGAACCTACTTACCACTGCTATATAGCAATTAAATTCATATACAACATATACGGAAAAGGGAATAAACCGTATGGAAAATGATAATAATAATAAACAACCCGTATAGAAATATGCAAATTTCCGTATTAGTATCAAAAGTACAGAATCGATACAGAATCGATACGAAATAATACTGAATAAACATATTTTAGTTAATGGTAAAATGTGTTTTAATTAATGGTAAAAACATGTTTTAATTAATGGCAAAACGTGTTTTAATTAAGTTTTAGTTACTGAAATCATACAGAAAATTATCTCTTAAACGGTCAGAGTATTCTTTAATGGTAACACAAATTAAAATTTTGATCATTCTTATTGGTCAATTTAAGATTTTACAAAAACCACAAAGGACAACTGGATTTTTATTTTACAAATTGAATCGGCTGAATCTCAAAGATCATTTTTGTATTAGAAAGTGATGCCCTCAGAAAAAAAATTTTATATCAGAAAAATTTTATCGGCTATCAATAGCCGATTAACCGTTTAGGGGATAATAGATTTAATATATTTTTTTTTGAAAAATACAAAAAACAGTATTTAGGGATGATGTTAAATCGATTAATTTTTCGTAATCGATAATCATAATCGAAATAATAATAATAATTAATAATAATAGTATAGTAATAGTAATAATAATGAGTTAACAACTTTTACATATTACAGTATTAATAAAATGAAAGAGTCTGGGTTATATATTTATTCACAAACTCCAAGATTTTTTGTTTAATTTTTGTTCAAATTAAAAATCATCTAAGAATATCATAATAACAACAATATCAGTATGCGATGAGTAATGATATTGTGTAAAAATGATTTAATAAATAATTAAATATAAAAAATACAATCTCCACCGTATATTTATTCACCAACTCCAAGTTATCATCTGATTATAGTAATAAAGAGTAAGATCAAAATAATTAATAGCTAATATTAAATATCTTAATATAGTGTGTAATGTGATAAGCCATAGATCCTTCAATTGAAGGCGAATCTTTTTATTATGTTGTAATTATAATTATACCACTCCCATATGTTTCTTTGTCTATTTCGAGAAAAGTTAAAATAGCCGTTTTCCGCTTTTGATGATTCCTAGAAAGCTTTCTAATTGAATATCTAAGCCATACTACATATTAAGTATATAAAAGGAACTTTTAAGTAAAAAAATTGTTATTAGTTATATATAATAATAATAGATGTCTATTTCAAGGAAAGTTAAAAATAGTTGTTCGTTTTTGCTGATTCCTAGAAAGCTCTCTAATAGAATTATCTAACTATACTACATACAGTTCACTCTCTCTATAACGGCCCGTCTGATTTGGCAAAAAAAGAGAGACCGTTATAGAGTTTTCAGATCATAGTCATGTGATAAATTATAATGTGATACAATATAAAGATTTTTATTTTATTATTTTATTATTAATTTTAACACATAAAAGAAAGAAAATTTGCCTTCTGTAATTTTGTCGATTTTGCAATTAATTTCTTTTTGTGTTAAGTTCTGTTTGATTTTTGATATCAATGTTTTCACCTTATAAAGCGAATTTAGTCATACGGCAAATGTTTTGTTTATGGCCCTAATTTTTTTTTTTTATATATTAATATATATAGTCGAATAAAAAATATGTTGATTGTTGATCGTTATTATATATATTACTAATTTTTTTTGTTAAGAATAAATTGTGATTTGGGTAGAATTAATTACTTTTTTTAGTAAATACATTAATAGAACCGATTACTTTTTTTTGGTAAATGCATTAATAGAATCGATTACTTTTTTTGGTAAATGCATTTGACAATTATTATTTATCAATATTACTTTTTTTCCCGATTGTTAATTTTTGAGGCTAGGAATTATTAAAAAAATTATTACTCTATTGGGGTAAAATAAAAAAATACCAAAAACAGTTCTTTTCAATTGTTTATACACTGCGCAACCCAAAATCATTTACTTTTTATTATTCTTTGAGTAAAAGTAAAAAAAAATACGTCAAACTGTTTACACACTGCGCAACCAAAATTATTACTTTTTATTTTGAAAAAAATACGTCAAAATCCAAAAAAGGTTTTTTTCAATTGTTTACACGTTGCGCAGCCAAAACTATTACTTTTTATTATTATTCGAGTAAATCCGAAACCGTTTTTTCAATTGTTATTATGTAGTGTCCTGCAGCTGCGCAACTAAAGTTATTTGGAATGTTATTATTATTATTTTAAACGATAAACAATATCTTTTAAACTATGGCTAAAATTTACGTCCTAATTCTTTTTTGGTACAGATAACGTTATAATTAAAGTATTAAAGTGTGGGTTCATGGATACACCACGCGCTCAAATTTCAAAAATGCAATAAAATAATTTTTTAAAAAAAGGGTTACACGTGATTTTGGTTAAAAAACTATTTTCAAATTTAGATGATGATCAAAAACAAGTCTAAATTTAGCAATGATCATAGTGTACAAATTTCTCATGAGCATAGCAGTCGCAGGACATTGCAGATCTACATGGGGTCAAGTGTCACTCATAAAATTAATGATCTTCATGCATAATTTTATATGTATGGTGTGTCTAGTCTAGTCCCAGCAATTGACATAATAAGTGGCCAAATTTGAAAATTATATATGAACACATGGATGCTTATATGAATGGGCTTACAGATGAGCAAGCAAAATTTGCAATTAAGCAATATAAATCTCATAGAAAAGTAACACACAATATTTTTAATAATGAAAATAATGAATAATTTTTTGAGTAAAAAACTGTAAAAAACTTCTGTAATAAAAAAATATTATGTGATTTGTGGATCTAACAACGTTGCACATGTAATGAAAAGAATGTCTAGTATATTTCCTAATATGCTCCAATGATACAGAATCTAATGCTTTTGGAACCACCTTTTTCAATCCATTCCAAGAATAATCACAATTGTTTTTTGCATATTGTTTGGCTTCCCCCAATATAAAATTCAGTTCACAGTGAAATTTTGGGTAAAATATTACTTTGTGCCCCCTCTGCTTAATTATTTCTTGAATTAATGGTTTTTGAGCTAGAAAATCAGGCCAGGCTTCCAGAATATGACAAGCACAACAATCATTATTTTCATTTAATCATTACCACAAAATGTTTGTAACTATACATGCAGCCCAAAGTATTTTGACACTGTCATAAAGGGGTTACACATGTAGTAAAGGGGTGTTACACTTATGTT
>CAJVPN010001467.1:0-14166 GCA_910592215.1 Entrophospora candida
TTCTAATTTCGGTAAAAATCTAAATTTTATTTTGTCACATTTTATATCCAATAAAATCAAACTTCCACCATGCTGATAGAATATGTCTTTAGTTTTAATGTAATAGAGAGATTTTCTCAAAAAAATTATTTGTTGTAAAGTTCTATTTTTTTTAAAACATGTACTTTACTATGCTCGCAAGGAATTTTCCACTATGATCATTTCTAAATTTAGGAAAAATATTACCAAATTTAAACTAGCTCTTGACTATCGTATCTAAATTTGGCGGTAAGAAAACTAAAATCACGCGAGGTCCTATTTTTTGAAAAATTTTATTACATTTTTGAACGAATTACAAAATTGCTAATTTTGAAATTTGGTCGCATGGCGCAGCAATAGGAGGTCTTTAGACCGAGCCAACCATAATAATTGGTAATAATTTCATCGATTTATCATGGGAAAATTTTTTGTTACACATAAATTTATAAATGCAAATAATAAAAATAATAATAAAAATCTTTTTCCTTTATATTTCCGTGATCAGTTTATTTCATAAATGCAGCACAATTAAGTAAGCAATCCGGATTTTTTCCATGATGTCATTTATCTTAACTTGTAAATATGGAATTAAAACGGAATGTGAGAATAGGATTTTATAGTTCTGGAATATTATTGAGTGACTGATAAAGTCGCAAATAAAAACAGCCTTTTTATTATTAAGTAATGATAAACTCGCAAATAAAAATGAGCATTTTTTTTCTTACAAACATTTTATTTGTTAAATATAACTTGATTAAAACATACTAATACACTAATATTAATATGGAAAACACACGGAAAATATTATTATTTTAATATTAATATTAATATACAATTAATCAGCTAGTCGCATGACATTTCCCGCATGATAATAAAATTGGATGATCTGCATCACAGTAAAATTTTTTGATGCGTCCAAATATAAGTATAAATGCAAATAATTATATTGTTATGAATATTTATAATATTTATAAGTTTAAATTTTCTTTTACGTTTTAAAATAATTAGATAATATGAGCAAGCAACAATAATGTAACAATTGTCAAAAAAGAGAAGAGAAATTTAATAATAATATTATTATTAAAATGCGTCAACGAATTGTGATTTAAAATCAATATTAAATAACATTACTAAATATCAACTATAAATAAGTTTTGAATATTATGTTCAATAGAATTCAGGCTTTCATTTGAATCTAAGATCACTCAATTCGATCAAGTATTTACCAAGATACAAAAATATATGGTAATAGGTAAAGAATTATTGCCTATCATACAAATTAGATAAAGCATTCATCAAGTATATTTACAAACTTGCTTTTCAAGCTTATTGGATCTCATTTAGTGTTGGTTAATTAGTTTTAGAGAGATTTATAAAAAAAACAGTTTTATGAAGTAATGGTAACATGATTATTTTTTTTAATATTTACTTTTGTATCTATTTTATATTATTTTTTATATATATTTAAGAATGTAATAATTAAAATAAAAGGTATTTACATGATTTCTCTTTCCAAAGGTTAATGGTTAAATGAAATCAGAAAGAATTGTTATGTGACCATATTTTATTTATTATTAAATATGATATATCCTTGTAATAACAATTCTACTACTAATTATTAATCACTTTTTTAGATCTGGCGGTGTATGATCAGAAAGAATTGTTACGCGGCCATATTTTATTTTTAGAAAATAGGTGGAAAATTATAATCATGTATGTATTTTTCCACAAAAATCATCCGCAAATCGTCAAATCAATTTCTAAATAAGGATAACACGCATCCAACCGCCAATAGAATTGGATATTTTAATGATGCTGCGCAAATTTGCGGAAAAATACATGATTTTTAGAAAATTCAACATCAAAAATTTTAGTTGATATATTGTAATAACAATTATACTAACAATTATTAATCACTTTTTTAGATCTGATGGTGTACGATCAGAAAGAATTGTTATGCGGCCATATTTTATTTTTAGAAAATTCAACATCAAAAATTCTAGTTGATATATTATCAATTATTAAATCACTTTTTTAGATCTGATGGTGTACGATCAGAAAAAATTGTTACGCAGCCATATTTTATTTTAGAAAATAGGTAGAAAATTCAACATCAAAAATTCTAGTTGGTATGACAATTATACTATCAATTATTAATAACTTTTTTTAGATCTGGCGGTGTACGATCAGGAAGAATTGCTACGCGGCCATATTTTATTATTTTTAGAAAATAGGTAGAAAATTCAACATCAAAAATTCTAGTTGATATATTCTTGTAATAACAATTATACTATCAATTATTAATCACTTTTTTAAATCTGGTGGTGTACGATTAGAAAGAATTGTTATCACATATAATAATAATATAATAATAACAACGAATTTGATTGTCACGTAACAATTCTTTCTGGTTGTACATCATCATATCTAAAAACAAGTGATTAATAATTAATAGTATAATGTTATTACAAGAATATATTAACTAGAATTTTTGATGCTGAATTTTTTACCTATTTTCTAAAAATAAATGATAAAATATGGTCACACACGGACTGGTGTTAACTCAAAGTTGTCAAATCACAAGGTTGATGTACCACACGCAAATTTTTGTGTTAAATTACTAACCCATAATCTTTCAAACATCATGTTAGTAACATTTAAAGATGGGAACCACAATTAGCTGCAATCACATTGTCATATGCCACAACTGCAACCGCAATTCAATTTTCATGTGCTGCAACTAGTCTCAATTAATTGAGGAGCCATCTTTAGTAGGAGTCTATACAGATTCCGTATTCCGTACATCTACGCCTCTGTAGTAAATCATGCTTTGCATGGAAAAAAATATGGAATCAAAGATCGTACAGACTGGCCCCCACCAATCAACTTTTCAAATTCCGTACAAAATTAAAAATAAAAAGTGTGCAGAATAAAAAAGAATAGTATACAGAATTGAAAGTCGTACGGAATCTCTACTAACTGCTTTAGTAAACCACTTGAAAATTTATTTATTAATTAAATTTATTCAAGAATTTATCCATTTTATTAATTGATTTATTCAGTAAATGCTCAGTCATTTATCCGAGTTTTATCCATTTTATTAATTACTTTATTCAGTGAAACCTCCATTTTTAATGAAAAACGAAACTATAGATTCCATGAATATGATACATTTATGGAAAAAACGCGGAAATGTATATTTATTAATATAGACGGAAAAAACACTGAGACTAATCACGGAGTAAATTTTTTACAGGGCTTGGGAATGAGTGAAAGCGTGCATTTAGAGAGGGTGTGCATTTATGGGGAGTACATTTAGGGTGGTTGACTGTACTTGTCAGCATTTTTGAAATGGTTTACATTATAATGTGAAGAATCTAAAGAATTGCTCGAAAAATTTAAAGAACATTTGTCCAATGCAAGATTAGAAAGAAATTATTATAGAAACACAAAATTGGCAGAAGAACAAAGAAAACTAGTTGGCCAAAATTATTCCCCAAGGTAAAACACAATATTGCAGTATTGATGCTACTGCTCGTTATAGTTATGATTGAGCTCAAAATGTTCATGTACAACATTCTGATCAACAAGTAAGTAAAATTTATTATCTTAGTCAACATAAAGTCCATTTATTTGGTATTTAAGATGAAGCAGTAGGGGAGCAAATTAATTATGTTCTTAATGAAAATGAAATTATTGGAAAAGGTCCTAATGGAACTCTTAGCATGATTTTTGATGGAATCAAGAAATTGAACAAAGGTGAAAAGCATTTAAAGATTACTTGTGATAATTCAGGTGGTCAAAATAAAAATAATGTAACAATTTGGTTTTATTTATATTTTGTAATTTGCAGTTATTATTGAATTGAATTTCATGATT
Organism: Entrophospora candida; assembly: GCA_910592215.1. Classification (NCBI taxonomy): domain Eukaryota; kingdom Fungi; phylum Glomeromycota; class Glomeromycetes; order Entrophosporales; family Entrophosporaceae; genus Entrophospora; species Entrophospora candida. The sequence continues at coordinate 3,898 of CAJVPN010001467.1, forward strand.
CCAGGACATACCAAATTTTAAATGTGATGGTAGTTTTGGCATGATTAAAAAACTCTACAGAAGAACAAGAGTAAATTGTCTGGATCATGTGGTTGCAGTGGTAAAAAAGTCTAGTCCAGCAGGATTAAATAAAGCTCAATGTTATGAAGGTGGAAAAGGTTTTCAATTAAAGCAATTCTGGGAATTTATTTTAAGAAATTACCAAATATACAGAAATATCAGCATTTTCTTTTTGAAGCATCTAATCTTGGTGTTGCCAAAGCTCAGGAGGTTGCTAATGGACCTTTTACTAAATTCAATTTATTGGAAACTAAGAAAGCAGATATCTTTGAAGAAATTAAAGCTTATTTATTTTAATGTTAACACCACCTCCTTTGGATTATAAAAGACAAGAAAATCTTTATAACAATATTTGCCTATTTGTAAAGGATGAATTCAACAGTCAGTATAGACTGTACAACTTTCAATTCCGTACAATATTTTTTTTTGCTCCGTACATTTTTTATTTATATTTTTTAATTTTGTACGAAACGGAATTTGTGAATTCTGAAAAGTTGATTGTAATTGGTGGGGGCCAGTCTGTACGATCTTCGATTTACAGAACGGAACTTGTGAATTCTGAAAAGTTGATTGATGGGAGCCAGTCTGTATGATCTCTGACTCCATATTTTTGTTTCATATAGAGCATTTTTTACTACATAGGCACGATGTACGGAATACGGAACCTCTATAGACTCTGAATTTAAAGATATTACTTGTCCAAAACCAATATAAAATTTTTATACATGTGTACTAAAATAATATATTATGGTAATAAATACAATAATAAAAAGTAAAAAAATAAAAGTAATTGACAATATAAATTAGAACAACAAGAGTTAAATAATTTAGAAAGATTAGAAGACTGAGAAGAAAGATTTATTGGCCAAACTGAACAATCACAGAAAGCACTTCTAAGTTAAATAGAGCAGGAGAAGCCCTCTATATTAGTATTGAAAAGAAGTTAAAAGAACAAAAAGAATTAGAAAGAAAAATCAAGGTGTTAGAAGAGAAAGATGAAAGTAAAGAAATTGCAAAACTCACCAAAAAGAAATTAGAGAATTAAAAAAGAAGTTGAACAAGCAAATTGAAAATATAACTTTATTATGGAAAGGAGTGTAGGTTCAAAGGAGAAGATTAAAGAACTAGAAAAAGATTTGGAAGAAAAGGAATTATTGGTTGATTATTTGAAAACTAGAATTGAGGATGAAGAAAAAGTTGAATGTCACCTTGAAGCAGGGCTGGAAATAGTATTTTAAAAATCCGGATTTTCCTTTAAAAAATTTTAACTTCCAGAAAAAAAAGAGTTGCTGGATATTTTTCCTTTTTATTTTTATTTTTATTTTTTGTACAGGTTTTTCCATCCATATAAAAAATTTTTTATACTAAATATATATATATATATACAGTACATACAGTATATGTATGTCATTACTTCAATATTTTAGAAAAGAACCATAATTTGCATCTTTTGAATTTTCAGAAGAAAAGTATTGACTCAGTTTAAATCTTATTTCACTGCTATTAAATTATTAAATTTAAAAATATATATGCTTTAAATATGAATTTATGTGTATTTGACTACTGAAATTTGGGATGAAGCATTTATAGAGGAAACAAATATTGATGAATCAGATATAGAAGGTTCAGGTGATTTGGCAATTTAAGGTTCAGATGATGATGATGCTTCAAAAAATCAAAAAAAAAAAGAAAAATAGTGAATTAAGTGTAAACCTAATGTAAATAACTTCATATTAACTATTTTTATATAGAAGTAATTCTATATATTACTTAATATTAAGAAAAAAACAAAGATAACAAATAGGAGATTTTAATAATAATAATCACATTACTAATTTTGATCCCTGAAGTTCTTGGTAATACCAATGTTCACATTGTCTGGTTTTGTTGCAGTATGCCCCATATAACATATAAAAATTACATGATTTTCAAAAGCTTATAACTCCTGAACCAATAATTATTTTTTAATTGTCTCAATGATAGATTGCAGGACTAGTCAAAAGCTATCAATATTATCTCAATAATTTTTGATAAGCACACGATATTTTCTTTTTTAGGTTTTAAAATTGGTCAATTGTTATTTGATGGGTTATTGTGGCATGCACTATACAAAAACCTGTAAGTACTGCAGTGCCAAACATTATTATTATGTTAGGTGTATTTAGAGAACAAGCTAAAACAAGAGAAGATTTTTAACTTTAGATGACAATAAATTCTATCAAAGATTATATTTTCATTTTTATTAAATCAATGTAAATATATATGATTCTCAATTTAGCCAATCACATTAATTTTAAATTCTACCAATCAAAATTCCATGTTCATATCCATATTAAAAACTAGCGCGCGTTACAAAACAATAAACAACAAACTTTATTCTTTATTCTTTTAAAATTTTTTACCTATATATGGCAAATAGTAATAATAGCAATAATGATTATATTACGGAAAGTATGGAAAATCCTCATGAAGAACTTTATTATACAGAATTGTTTTAAACATTGTAAGTTTTCATTTTTATAAATTTCACAAAATCTTATTTGATTTGATCACACAAGAATTTACAATCTTATTTTTATTCTCATAGAAAAAGCTTAATGATGCTTTAGAAGATGTTAATGATCGTACCCAGGTTTTTTTTTGATTATTATTAAACAATAATGATGATGATGATTAATATTTTCATGTTTAGCGAATTAATGAAAATAATAATGAATTGGTACATTTATCGCAATTCTGGATGAATTATAGTAGGAACGTTGCTTTTAATCTTGAAAGCATGCAGAAATTGCAAGAACAGGATTTAAAAAATACAAACCAATAAATATCACAAAGCATAATAGACTTTTTATGACTCAAAACATCAAATCCGTGTATATGTACCTCGGGCAATTATATAAAAATTATGAATTTTTTATCTGTCACTTTATCCAAAAAAGCCAAATTTTACCTATTTGTGAAATAAATCTATTGAACTAAAAAAATTCAATAATTTAAATAGAAAAAGAAAAGATTACAAATTAAAGAGGTGAATGAAAATATATCCCTCCTCTATTTAGAAATATGTCCCGAGGCAAATAAAATACAAATGAAAATATTTGAACCCACATTTTTTTTTTAGGATTGTTGTGTGTGAAATTGAATCATAATTTAAAATAATACTTTTATAATTTTAATAGATTAATAATTGTTTTTAATGAGAATATCTATATGTCATTAATATAATCAATTGAAAAAGACTATAAATTGAATAAACAAATAAATACGTATGCATACGAAGAGCGAATATGCATATTCAAAATAAGCCGCAAATGGATAAATCACGTGAAGTATTCTAAATATGATACAGATCAGCCTATATACACGTGTAACAGTGTTGATGGTTCAGATTACCAAAAACAGTATAGTATACTTTGACGCAGCCAATCACATACCAAAAAAGATATAGAGTAATGTCTTATGCCAATACTGCGTGTAACGTTGATTCATTGAAAACGTTTTTGTTACAATCGCATTCCGAAAAATATAATATAGTAATAGTAATTATAATAGTAATAGATAGGTTACTACCGCTGCTCGTCTATTTTTATAGTAAAAGACATAACCTTATATCAAACCATGTTTTTTTTATATCTATTGGCCTGGTCATGTGTGATGTAAATATTACAAAATTTTTGACATTTTAAATTTATTAATGATGGTGATCGTGAGAATCGGTGATATAAAAGTGAGAAAATGGAAAATTTTTATTTGTGTTAAAATTTTGAAATTATCTATCTAAAAGCTAACCAATAAGTTATATGGTTTTCTCTGCTTACACGTATCATGAGATTAATTTTTTTTTTTACCTGCGCTTTGTAAATCCATCATTTTTTTTTATCAAAAGTATCAAATATCAAATAAATCATTCACATTCATTCTCACACGTATTCATTCATTCCTCTCTCGCATCTCTTTCTTTCTCTGTCAATCAGTTACTTTTATATGTATGTGTGTGTATATATATATATATGTATGTATGTATGTAAATGTGAATGAATGGATGAATGTGAGAAGAAAATATATTAGTAATTGAATATATTTAAATATTATAACAGGTTAATCAGGAAAATTGCTGATTGGGCGACGATTATGTGACATAAACAAATGTAAACATGTGATATTTATACGTGCAGTAATATAAATATGTAGAATAAGTGTAAATTGAATATGAATGAATGTTTAAAGACTTGTAATTGATTTTTATCTTGAGAAAAGAAGTTTGTTTATTTATCTGCATGGAAAAAGAAAAATATAGTTGCACGATTATTGATTCACCTTACATTAAATGAGATGTGAGATTTGCAAACGCGGGTTTTTCAAATTGCTGTTAGCTACATTGAGAAAATGATTAATTATCGATTACGATTACGACTTATTACGATTACAATCATTATCATAATAATGATAATAATAATATCGTTATTATGATTAATGAGCGATTGGTATTGTTTTTAAAATGATTTATTCACTCTATTCATCTTTTTCTGGTTCTTTCTATTAGAAAAAAAAAACAAAAAAGAAAATCATAAATGGTTTTTGTTTATAATTGCATGATATTATTAATCCTAAACTATCTTAAAAAACTTGTTTTAAAAAATTTTTTTTAAAATAGTAAAATAAATAGGAATTTATTGTTTACTATATTTACTACCATTACAAATAAAATAACTGTGATACCAAAAATTTTCTATTTAATTGACTAAATTGAATGAATGCTATATTTAATTAATATCTTAAATAGATGATGATGATCAAGTTTTTTATAAACCATTAAACTAACCATTAATGAATTGACGATTGATATAAAGCTATTGAATTGATCTTGTCAATTAATTTTAACTTTCTGATTTTAATTCTCTTATTGACTCTTTAAAATGTATATAATTAAGTGATTAACCAAACCAAAATACGGAATAATAATAATAATAATAAACGACGTAGTAAATAAATAATAAATAAATATGCCAACATTTTTAATATATTCAATACGTTCTAATGTGTATTAATTGATTTTAGGTTTTATATAATAGGAAAAATTTTTAATATATTATTAACCAATAATTTACAATTTTATGAAATAAATAATATAAATATAGCCAGGATTTCTCTTGAAAAAAAAAACAAATTTCATTCTAAAAAAAAAAAAAATATAATAAAATATTTTCCAACTTTTTTATTTGTTTTTTTTTAATTTTCTTCTACTCAACAAATAAATACTCTCCAACATTTATAAATTTATTAAAAAAATAAAATGAGCGGATTCATTGATCCTCAAAGTAAAATGGTGCGCGATACACATTTTTAAATCTTTTTATATTTCTTTTTATTATATATATGCTCATACATATATTTTATTTACTTATCCATGACAGACAATAGGAGCAGCTGATACTTTTGACCTCTTCTTTGCACATTTCGTAGAGCGTGGTAAAGCAATTACTACAACTTATGATAGAAATTTAGCGGTAATTAATATATATATGTATTATATGTTGTTATATCAATAAAAATCATCACATTAATTAATTAATTCATTAATAGTCCAAAGATGAAGAAATCAAAAGATTGAACGAAGAAAACAAAAGTTTAAAAGAACAAATTGATAAATTAAATAAAGAAAATACTAGATTACTGGTAAATTTTTAAATCATATTATTTATTGGTAGCATCACGGAATTTTTACGTTATAATAATTCAAATTAAAAAACTCATCTAGTGTAACAACAGTGATAACAAGACATTGGATAATCTAGATGATAATAAACTAAGATTAGTTGAAGCAATATTAAAAAGTGTCGATGAACACTTCTTAGAAGAGGTGAGACGACATAATAATTTGAGATAAAGATGTTTGATGCGGTGCGACGAATAATTAATTAATTATCTAATCGTTTTTCTTTTTTATAATTTTTTTTAGAATAATACGCATTCATATAATTGGTCTTCAAGTGCTGCTTCCACATCCAATTCAAACAATAATAATATTTCGTCATCATCAGAAGGTGAATTTTTATTTATTATAAAGGAAAGGTGAAATTACTAGCCAATCTATCAATCAATTAATCATATGCTCTTTTCGATAATTTAGATGAGAGCACCGGAACCAATTCATCAATATCTAGTAATAATACTACTTTATATCAGCCCCACCATATACCATTCGAAGTTGAAAGTAATATAAGTAATATTATTACAAACGAAACCTCAACACTTAATGTAAGTATTTTTTATGTATATATTTAATATTATATTCATATTTATATTTATTTATATGATATATTCATTCACATATATATGTTTATATACTTTAGTCTACTACAAACGAAAATAGACTTGGCATAGATCATGATATCATCATTCCAACAACAACAACAACAACAACAACAACAACAACAAATCCGACGGTTAAACCGTTTGAACATAATTTTAATAACACCACTCCGAATCAACCTATTATTCCTGTTGTGCCTAATATGATTATTCCTCCTCTTCCCATGTACAATCATCATCATCAACAACCATTACAATATATTACAAATCCAAATAATACTAACACTAACAATACGATTAATACGGCCAAGTATAATAGTCCACAAAAGAGATATAATAATAATAACAATAACAACAACAGCAACAACAGCAGCAGCAGCAGCAACAACAACAACAACAACAACAACAACAACAACAACAACAACAACAACAATCTTAACAGTACCAATAATCTTAGCAACCTTAATAATAATCTTAATAATCCTAGTATCAGGCAAATTAATTATAATGTCAATAATAATAATTTCCATGCTCGTCAAAAGGTATTTATTATAATAATAATAATAATGATAATCATAGTTTATATCATTATTAATGCATAATATACATTTATTAAACAGAATAATAATAACTATAACAACAACAACCATAACAACAATAACAATAATGATCAGTATACTGTCTTCATATCTTGGACAGGATCAACGACAATGGAGGAACTTCGTGGTTTATTTGATACCGATGATGTATGTTTAATAAAACATTTTTTGTTGTTGTAATTTTGATACAAAAGTGTCAAATTTCATATATAAAACAATATAAACAATCTAAACAATCTAATAACTTATATCTAATATTTCAAATTCCTTATTATTATAATAATAACAACAATATCTCACGTATAGATTGTTGATGTTAGACATACGCAGGGTAAACAATTCGCACATGTCGATCTTAAGACTTCAGAAGCATTACAAAAAGCCATGTTATTACATTCAACGGTAATTATGATGATGATGATTTATTTATTTATGATTTTGTTGTTGCTCTTATCTTCTGGAGAATCTGGAGAAGGATGTTTTTAATAATAATTATTGTTATTAAATTTTTTATTTTACTTTCATTAATAACATCTTTAAGGTTAAAAATGTAACACAAGGCATGTTACGTGTTGAACCAGGAAAACCACGTATGAGCAACAACAACAATAACAACAACAACAATAACAACAACAACAACAATAACAACAACATCATCCCCACTAAATCAAATAATATCCCCACAAACGGTGCTCCTATTCAATCAAGTAATAATAATAAGAACATTCACCCTAATAGCAACAATCATATCAACAATCATCTTAACAATCATATTAATAATCATATTAACAATCAAATCAACAATGCTAATAATTCAGGTAAATTATAGTTTTATTTTATCAGAATGATATTCACGTACCATTAAACATCACAAATGACCTTAATTATATTATATCATAATATATTTATAGTTGGTCAACGGCAACCACCACCACCACCACAACAGCAGCAGCAACAACATATTAATAATAGTGGCAATAGATTTTTCACTAATCGTCAAAATAACAATAACAACAACAATAATAGAAACAATACAAATGGTATTCAAACACAACAAAAATATATGAGCCCTAATAAATTTAATAATAGTCCTGGATTCCCTAATAATTATCGTAACAACAACAATGCTAATAATAATAATAATCATAATTATAATCACGTACATAATGGCATTAATAATCATCACATAAACAATGTATTAATAAATGGTATTAATAATAATAGTAATGACCATAAAATTACTACTGACAATAATATCACATCATCATCATCAATACCATCAAACAATATAATATCACCCAACTCAAATCAACAAGATCATAAAAACGTTAACGTAGTGGAATCTAATTAATTGGAGTGATTGATTAATCTATGTTGACCATGATTGATAATGTGGCGATGGTTAATTAATTAATTAGTAGATTGGTTGTTAGAAAATGAAATAATTTTTTTATTATAAATAAAAAAATCAAATAATCATTAGCATATTAGCATTTTATAATTAATGTAGAATATTTTTAATATTATTATTTCATTAATTTATTTCTTTCATTTATTTTAGACTTTTATTTATATCTATATAATACATCGCAATATATCATAAATCACATACAAAAACATAATATTATTATTACTATTAAAAATATTAAAAATACTATTATCATTATTTTTTTTTAATAATTAAAAAAAAAAAAAAATCTACTTTTCATTACTTCTTTTCTCGAACAATCATATCAACGCATTACTGATGATAAAACTACCAGAGCAAAAACAGTGTTTTTGTAATCCTTTGATTTGCTTTCCAAAGTGACAATAGCAAAATCGTTATCAATGAGATTGCCAACTCGTTGCTAAATATTTTCTCCCTTTACTTTCTTGTAAAATGGAATAAAAAAAAATCATTTGAAGGTATCTTTTATATTTCTGATAATGTATGTGTGCTGATTATCATTTGTAATATTTTCTCTTATCCAATCATGGAAATGGAGATCTCTGCTCTTCTCATTAACTTTCAGACATCTAAGCGAGGAAATTTCTTGATTTCCCGCCTGTTACCTGCCCCTTTATTATACATACCCTGCTTGTGGTACTAACTTTTTAATCAGATGATCTTTAGGCTAAGAAAGGTACCTTTTTTGTAGAGTTCAGAATCCTTTTTTCTTACAACTTTCGTAAGTTCATGGGAGTCTGAATTTTCTCTGTTTCTCCATCTCCCATCCTAAATTTTATCTTCATTCATTAAAGAGATATAATTAATTGCTCAATCTTCTTTTGGAGTCATTGTAAAGTGAGCCTTCTCCAGAATATTATTTGATGGATCAGTTAGATCCTCTCTATAGTATAAAGTAAGAATGGTTTACGTGGTTGGATCACATCATCATAATTGGAAACGATTTTTAATTTTTTGCCTTTTTTTTTTGTTGATAGATTAGTTTGATAAGAGTGCAAAAAGAGTGAATGTGATTTTATAAGCAAATACATTTCCTTTATAGTATTTTTTTTTCTTTGGTTAATCCTCAAATAATACTTTCATCAGTCTTGCAAATTGCAACTATATATTTATTGAAATAATAATAATTATTAATCTAATCCTTGGTTAGTCATAATACTAATTTTATATACTCAATTAACAAACTTTCTTAGGATAATACTCGTATATTCACTACCATGAAATCTAAGATAAAGAAGTGATTGCATATGAGATTTATGATTTTCTAATTTTCAGTAACTTCTAAACGCCAGGATCAGAAATTCATTTAACTCCTTAAAATATACTCCTAAACTTGATTTGATATCCAAGTATTGAAAACCTTTTTCACCTTCATAGCATTGAGTTTATTCAATCCAGCAATACTAGGTCTTTTTATAATATTTTACAACATGATTCATACAATCTACATTTGTCTTTCTATAGAATTTTTGATCAATCCAAAATTTGAATTTAGTACGGTGCAGATCATCTATAATCATTAATTGCTTATAGTAACTTAAACAAAAAAAAATTATATCATTTTAAAAAATTTAACCGATAAGTTTTATTGTTCATGACTCAAGCTTCACAACTTTATCGGCTGGTTTTTTCTTAAACTGAAAATTGGCAGAGCCTTAGCATTTTGAAAATTCCGAATTTGTTATATGGTTGGCTCGGTCTAAAGGCCTCCTATTTCTGCGCCACGTGGCCAAATTTCAAAAATAGCAATTTTGTAATTTGTTCAAAAATACAATAAAAATTTTCGAAAATAGGACTTCACGTGATTTTGGGTTTAAAAATTTATTTCGTACTGCCAAATTTAGATAT
>CAJVPN010001468.1:0-14160 GCA_910592215.1 Entrophospora candida
ATTTAAAATCCGTTGTGGCAAGATTACTAAATACTAATACTAATCTTGCCACAGCGGATTTTTATATATTTTTACATATGATATGCGAAGCAAAAAATTTTAGAAATCCGTTATGACAAGAGTTTGATTATTATTATTATTATAGTTCGCCGTGACGAAAGTTACACATTTGTATTACATTTGATCAACCAATAAAAATTATCATAAATCAATCACATGATATGTTCGTACAATGTACTAGTACTAAAAAAATTTTAAGCTCATACGTACGTGTACGATACGTGTACGATTCCCAACCCTGAATATAGGAGTCTAGAACCCCAGACCAAAATTGAGTTTTTGCATAGTGTATTATTATTATTATACTGACATGTTGTTATAACAAGTGTCATTATAACAGAATAAATTCAATTGTAGTAAATTTTATATTCATAAATTTGATTTTTTAAAAATTGCCAATATAATAATAACGAATGTCATTATGACGGGACTTGTATTATTAATAATACCCCCGTTATTATTATCATCATCATTATTAATATTTCCATTATTATCATAATCAAGAGATTTTCACTGCCTCTTCTTCTGATAAAACTTAAGTTGGAGGTACAACAATCAGGTGAATTATCAGAACAAATAGCAAATTCGTTTTTAGATAGATTTAGAGAAATAAGAAAGTGTATCATCTTAGAAATGCCAAAGTTGAAAGGATTGCTTTAAATCCTAATATTTTAGGAATGCGTTTTTAAAAAATTATTGATTTAGACTGTATTTAATATATTTAATATATTTAATATATTAATATAGACAGATTTAATATTACTTTGTCCAAAAATTTTATTATAAAATATTATTTATCATTTTTGGGGATTGATAGATAAGCTATTTGCATATTTGATTTAACGCATTACAACAGGTAATGAGGCTGATAATCCACCACAAACAGGTATAGCTTGTCCATTAATATAAGAACTTTCATCACTTGCCAAAAAAAGTGCAACATTTGCAATCTAAATATGGATATTTATTTGCATTGGTTGATAAGTATTAGTAACAAATTGATTGGTCAATGGATGGATGAATAAATAACAATACCTCTTCAGAATGACCATATCTTCGTAGAGGATTCAATTGACCAACCTTGTTGATTGTACCTCGTTTACGAGCAACATCAAATATTGGTTTTGACATATTTGTTTCAATTAAACCCTAGAAAATGATTAAATTTTTTGATTTTTATTCAAAAGAATTAACAATATAAAAACTGAGACTACGTACTGGACATATAGAATTAACACGTATATTTGTACCAGCTAATTCACATGCTCCTGCTTGAGTTAGACTGATTACACTGTTAATTTGATTAATTAAATTTATGTATTAAAAATTAAAAATGTTCTTGCAGAGTTTTTATATATATGCATTAAAAGTGATTAATTACGCTGCTTTTGAAGCCGAATAATCCATTGGACCAGCACCAAATCTTAATCCAGCAACTAAAAAAAATTTTTAAATAGCATGTAAGCTGAGTAATCTATTGAACTGTTAAAGTTGCCTTCTCTATTAACTAACCAGATGATGTTGTAATAATAGATCCTGAAGAAGATTTCTTGTCATTTCCTGTTTTTTTCATCGCTTCTGATGCAAATTTTATTGCAAGGAATACACTAAATAAAAATACTGATCCATCAATATATATATGAGTATGTATGTATGTGTATATATATAGATACCTAAGTGTATTTACCTAAAATTATTTTTTTAAAACAATAATTAGAAATTAAAAAAAAAAAAATGTATAAAAAATAATATTAAAAAATTTACCCTCATAACTTCTAAAAACCGAGAAGATTCAAGTCTTTGAGATGATGTACCAATACCTTTATTATTACATTAAAAATAAATAAATCAATAAATGTATTATTAAATTTATACAAATTTAAATACGAATAATTAACTCACCAGCATTAGCAAAAAACACATCTAATCTTCCAAATCTTTCAATAGCATCATTCACTATTGAAATTACGGATTGTTCATCTGCAGCATCAAGTTTACGTGCAACCACTGTTGTCACTTTACCATATATTTCTTCAATGTCTTTGGCTAATTTTGGCAAGAATTCATCACAATAATCTATTAAATAGATTGCTTTAGCACCTTTTTATTATTATTAATAAAGATTAATTTAATAGTATATATTAAGTGGAAATAAAAATGATATTATTAAAATTTAATGATCTTTTATATGATTAATTACCATTTTTAGCAAATAACCAAGCTGTTGCTATCCTTTAATAAAAAGGTTATTATGTCTTTATGACTTCAAAATTATTGAATAATTTTCTAAAATTCAATTTTATTGGTCAAACTTAATTTACCCAATGCCCCTTTCAGAACCTGCACCAGTGATAATACAAACTTTTCCATGCAAGCGAGGTAAGGATGAGCTTGATTTCAAATGATTAGTCACTAACGTAATTCTATCTTTTGGTGTAGACATTTTATTTTTTATTTTTTTTTGGAAAAAGTAATGTTTGATTTTATACAATCGGGCACTTTTCCATATAATATGGACACTAATACTAATACTAATTTACTATGTAGATCCTTTCATTCATTGATGGATCACAAATTATAAAAAAATGGGCATCCTTGCAACTATATACAAAATTATAGCCAAATTTAGTTTAGAAATAATAATATATAAAAATCATTATGGTGAGTACCACCTATACTCGTCATCTAATTTTAAAATTTTTTGAAAATAAACGTGCAAATAATAGTTTAAGTGATTCTCTTTCGATTCCATGGTTTAAATTTTTTTAATTGCTTAATTTTTTGGGAGCTGATGGTGTTTAAAAAGTCAATTTTATTAATATTAAATTTTCAAATGATCATTCATTACCCCTTTTGTTGATCATTTTATCACGTGAAATATTTCTAGCCAAATGATAATAATAAATAATAATAATAAATGAATATTTTTTTTATGAACACGTTGATTAATAAGTAATATTACACGTAAATTTGTTTTATATTAATTATTAAAGATAAACAAAAATGCCGTCTATTCCTAAAAGAAAAGGATCATATAAATATCAACCAAGAGATGCAAAAGGCAAGTATTTATTAAAAACTTAAAATTAAATAATTTTCTTTAAATCTTTAGCTAATTCTGAAATACTTGGTTGAGGATCTTTTTCGACGATTAAAATCAATTCTTTTAATTCATTTTTAATATTTAATGAATTTATTAAAGATGTTTCTAAAATAAATAAAAAAAATTATTAAAAGAGAAAATAAATTTATTACTTTTTAAAGAAAATTTACGTATTTCAACTTACCCTTAATTCTTTCTAATATTTTTTTCAAAACCTCTAGACTTTTTGTACGTATTGCAACATATTTAAGGTCTGATAAACTGTCCTTCAAACCTTTAAAAATGCTAATTAAAGTCTCTTCGTCCAATATTTTTTCAATCTTATCGTTTTCATCAATTACCATTGATTTAATATCCAGCCTATCAATATATTTTTCAAGCGACTCTAATAAGTTAAGTCTTACGTTCCATACGTTTTTTCCTGATAATAACGAGTTTCCTAATGATGTGCCTAATTCTTTTGAATATTTTACTTTAAAAAAAAAAAATGGATATAAAAATTAATTTTTAATTTTATAATAATAATAATAATCTTAAATTTATATGAAAAAATTTACCTTGGATATCTCTTTTGCTAGACCAGGCCATACCAATACATAGAGCAGAATTTGCTTTTATCAAAAAAAATAATGGTTTTTCTTTTGTATCATCCACATCCATTTCATCTGGATCTAATTCACCAGTCATCAACTCAATCAAAAAATCTTTAACTTCGGGATATAAATCAATTGTATCAGTAAAACAAGAGGAAAATTTCCCTAATAATGAAATACAATGTCTTTTATACTCCTTATTGTTCTTTTTACTTTCACGAATAAGCACCTGTATATACAATATACATTTATATTAATATAAAATTGTAAATATTTGAACTAATACACATATATAAATATATATGTTAAGATGTTATATCATGTCACTATTACTCACTTTAGCAATTTCATTTAACTTGGGAAGATTTTCATTATTTTTAAAATATTCTTTACACGAAACGGAAGCTGTAGTTAATGCTTCAACTAATGCTTCTTTGCCTACCCAAGTTCTACCCGATAATCCAGTTATTAATAATGGAAGTACTTTATCCATATATATCAACAAACTTTGTTCTAAACAAAATATCAAATTTATGTAAACAAACAAAAACACACACGCATACATATAAAATTTTGATTATTAGAGTACTACCTATGGTTTTGGCTACATCAGCAATAGTTAATGCAGCTTGTCTTTTAGTTGACCATGATGGTGATTCCAGTAATACTGTTAGGAGTTCAATGATTTCTTTTAAATATAATTTAACTGCACCAGTAGAACCTGACACATTTAATAAATCAAACCAATCAATCAATTAATGCTAATTAGCATATACAATATTAAAGATAAAATAACTTTAATTACCTGCTGTATTTTCTTCCCATATGTCAACCCAAATTTTCTTAATATTATTATCAGAATCATGCATACCATAATATGTTAAAGGTAAGACTTCGACATAAATTCTTTTTAATTCATCTGAAGCATGTCTTGACATTTCAAGTATTGAAATAGCCGTAATGGATCTATTTGAATCCTCTATTTTTTCACCAAAAAAAAGGGAAATCAATAGTCATAATATTAATTAGACAGCAACTATAAAAATAATGACATACCACTGTTTTCAATATAAAATTTTTTGACGTGTTCAATATATTTGATCAAAGTATTATCAGTAGTTAAATGTGCTAAATAACCAACTGCCACAGCATAAGATTTTCTGACTGTAGACGATGGATCTAAGATTGCGCCGCTTAACGCTCTCATAATGGCGTCTGCATGTTGTCTGAGAATTTGTGCTTGTTTTAGACACATTGAAACTACAAATTTTGAACAACCAGCCTAATAAAACAAAATTTGTTGATTAGATTGATTGAGTTTAGTCATCTAGAATAATGATGATGATGATGATCATGATGATGATGATGATAATGATGGTATAATTCGAAGCCAATAAATACCTTAGTTGGTAATCCAACGCCTTTTCTAATCAATTGTAATAATTTGGGAATTAACGTCTCTAAAACCTTTTCATCTATATAATCTATACATGATTCAATCCCCTCCATCATTGGAGATACCTTAGTAGCAGATAATCTCTTATTTTCAAGCTTTTTTTTTTTTGAAAAAAAGATAAATTTAAATAAGTTAAAATTTTCTAAAATTTTATTAAATTAAATATAGAATTTGAATAAGAAAGATACCTGTTCTTGTGAAACATCATATTTTTCAATATGAAAACTAAGGTAATCTATCAATAATAACATTGGTATTGTTAATAATTCTATATTTATATTAATAAAGAAAAGGATTCTATGCAACGACATTGACAACCACATACTCATAATTTGAGGCTCCATACTAGATAATCCTTCTAATAAATTTTCAACTATTTCAGTTATATGGGATTTTAATAAAGTTTTTGCAGTTTTACAAATTTTTAATATTGTCTTTAATGAAAACGTTCTAACATCTTCAGCATCAGACACCAATCCTTTTGTCAATAGGAATGGCATGATGATATCCATTATTTTTTGTCCTTCGGCAGTTGATACATTGTCTGGATCACAATACTTTACTGTAACCTTGGTTAAAGAACGACATGCTTTAAATGCTGCTATCCTTACACTTTCCTGTTATTATAATTAAGTGGTGATAATTATAACAAATTAATTAGATTCGTACATAATGGTTTTGATAATATACAATAATAACCTTGATGTCATCTAAAGCTCTAAAACACATAGTCCATAAATCTTTTAAATATGGTTCAATTTGTTGAATTTGACGACCTTGCAATAGATCCGTTAAAGCATTGGCGCTACATAAATAATATTATTTTAATCCACTAGTTATTTATTAGGAATATATGAATATTTATTTTTTTTTACCTAGATTCTCTTGTTCTCCATAATCTATCACCAAGGCCCTTCAACAAATCTTTAATAATTATATCAAAGTAATCGTCTGTAGCTTTTTTTGGATCCTTAACCAAAACTTTCCAAATACTTGTCATAGTTTCATTGACTCTAGGATTTGGATCATATTGGTATCTGTAAAGTTTTGGGACTAAATCTTTTAAGTATGGTTCCAGTTCTTTCTCAGCCTGTGAAATAATATTCGAGAATCCAAATGCTGCTCCTTTACGTGATTGCCACATGGCATTATGACTAGCCAATTGCATAAATTTGTAAACTAGTTCCGGTTGGTTCATATCAGATGCTAAGGAAAGAATTGATTGATATGTCGTGATTGTTGATCCGTCAGGTGTTTGACCGAGAATATTTGCATCAAACAATTGTGTGTCATTTTCAATTGTTTCCTTAGGTCTTTTGCCACCAAACATTCCAACAAGTGAATCCACAAGCTGCTCTTTCACTTTTTTATCGCCTAATTCATATACAAGTCCAATACCTTTCGATGCAACTTCTTGAGTAAATTCTATAAAATAATAAATAAGGATTTGCGTCAAATTAAATAAGTTAATATTTGTAATAAATAAATAATCATTAAATAATTACCATCTCGATCAGCTAACAAAAGTGAAAACATTCCGTGAATTTTAGGCAAGGAGCTCTAATCAATTTGTAATTTATAAACAAATGTGTTTATTTTATTCACGTATTTATTTTGCATTAATTCAATTAAACTAAAATATTAAATATAAAATACCTTGACAACTTCATGATTTGAGCAAAATTTAACTAAACATAGCATCCAAACACATATAGCTTTCTTAACAGAGGCTTTCCCGGTAGGTAGCAGTTCATTGAATAATTTATTTAATATATTTTGCATGACATCAGGCTCAATGACAATTTTTGGTGTCAAGACGTCAGCAATATCCAAATGTTTTTTCATCGCAATACTTTCCCAACCCGCTGCAATACAAGTAATAGATTCACCAATTGTAAAATGAACTTCAACTTGTTTATTTAGTGAATAGGCTAAATCATAATAAAGTGATAACACTTTTTCTGTATAAATTTTATTTCCAAAAACAATATATCCAAGAGCCATAATGGCTGTTTCTTGAAACTAAATAGCCAACAAAGTAAGGTGCATTAACAATAAATTTTATATACACACCCATCCCTAAACGAAAAAAATTATTAGTATCATTATTTACCTTTACATCTTTAGTATTTTTAACAAGTTTGATCAATTTATCAATAATCTTTTCAAAAATCCGCTCAGGACCTTCTTCGAGCTTACTTTTACCTTTATCTATGATGGAGTTGTTGTCAAAAGATGTCGAATGAAAATATCTACAGGCCTCGCCTAATGCTAACGATGCACCAACTAACCACAACTGCTTGGATGAATCAAGATCTTGATAAATAAAATCTAAACATTCTAATATTAAAGTTAGTGGAACAATTGAACTCAAATTTGATTGATAACGATAAGATAATCGCCCAATAATATATCCTAAAGCAATAATACACCCATGATGATATTCACTAGATATCTAAAAAAAAGCACATATCGAAGAAAAGAAATCATTAAAATAGTGAATACTAAAAATTATATAAAATAGTAATGTGTTGATTTACTTGTCGCGACTGATCTTTTGCAGTATTTAAAAATTCTTTAATTAATTCACCAATGGCTTGACATCTTTCAGGATATTGTTCAAGTTCACTAGTACTAACAATACCCAAAACATGAGCCATTGCATTACGCACTTCAAGTTTAATCACACTCATGAATGTCTATAAAAATTATATATATTGCTTGAGCAAAAATTTAAAATAATTAATGAAAATAACTAATAACTATTTTATTAATACCTTTAACCATTTAATACGATTCACATATGAACTAGATAATGATGATGGACCAAGTGAAATAAGCTCCAAAAGGCATGATGCAGCAGTAGACTGTAACAATGAGTCTAAAGGAATAATTAATATAATATAAATATAAATGTTTTGTTTTGCTTTTACTTACCTATAATACCCTCATTATCCAATCCTTTTTCAACTAATTCCAAATAAATATTTAAACTACCAGACGCTTGTGAATTATCAATGTCCATATTTTCTGATGATTTCTGATCTTTGATCCATTGATGATATATCCATTCCTTTACTAAATTTCTAGTGTTTGGATTGATTAATGTGGTTTCACCACCACCAAGTTCAAATGATAATTCATCAATTATTGAAGTTGGGTCAGCACTAGCTATTATCAAATTTCGCAAAAATTTTAAGATATTCATGTAGACATCGGTACGATAACCTAAAATATATTTTTTTCCAAATGATCTAGTCGTTTGTAAAACTTCAATTAAATTAATGGATCTTTGCTTAGATTTTGAATAAATCAAATTAACCAAATCGTTAAATGAAGGAATTTTTATTTCTTTTTCAGGCTCGTTTGGATAAAGTTTAGGTGACCTTGGATCAGGGAATGATAATCCATTTGATGCCATTTCTTTAACCTCCAACTTTTCATCTGAAGATGCAAGTAAACATAAATATCTTGATAAAATATGATCAAATGGAAAAAGGTTTATAGAATATTTAATTGCACAGTATCTAGCTTGATGTTCAGGCTATTGTTAATATTGAAATTAAAATTAATATATCTATTAAAGATAGAAATGATTTAAAAAAAAAAGAAAATAATAAGCCAATATTAAAAAAAAATACCTTTTCAACATTTTCTTCTAAAATCTTTTCGATCATTTTAATAGAATCAGTATCTGCCCAAGTTTCTACGTCTTTAAATGCCTCTACCATATTAGACAAAGCTTCTTGAACAGAAATTTTGACATTTTTGCTTTCAGTTGATAATGCAGCAAAAAATGATTGGAGGATTGATAAATCTTTACGGAAAAGTTCAGGAACTATTAATTAATGTGCATGTATATTTAAATTAATATTGATCAAGATTTATATTTTTTAACAAAAATGTTTTTTAAATTACTACTTAGGAACAAATATAAATTATTACCTCTTTTTGCTAGCAAACTAACAGCCACATAGGCAAACCCTCTTAATGTTTCTTTATCTGTAATAAACATAATCTGGTAAATTTAATGATAATAATAAGATAAATATACTTTTTTTATAAAGAAAACAATTCATGCCTGGACCATCTAATTCCTTAATAAATTTTAATAAACCAGATAAAAGCACAAGCGCAATTGGTCTTAATTTCGAAGCATCAGCCTAAAAAATATATAATGAATATTCTATAAAACATGTGAATTATTAATAGCATTAATGAGAGCAAACACCAACCATTCTTGCAACCCACTGAACAAAATACATCCCTTGATTCTGTAATTTTGAGTTTGTAGTAGGACCTTTATAAATAAATTTTTATTTTTAATAAATCAATATATAAATGCTAATAATGATATGATAATTATTATGATTGTTATTATAATTATTATTATTAGCAACCATAAAGACAATCAAATGAAACTTGTAACATAGCAGGAAATGTATTTGTTGCCAAGCTAGATTTACATAAATGGTTCATTATTTTATATTTAAGAGTTGCTGAAGCAGGTTGACGAATAAGATCTTGTTGAGCTAATAATAATTATATTATTAGTATTGACAATAGTATTTGCATAGTATTAACAATAAGATTAAAAATATCAATTAAAACATTTTTTAAATAAAATAATAATTACATACCTGTATTTGTTGACTTTCCCAAGTTGCTGCCTTGATACAACGAATAAAGTCCATCAACCACCTATTATTATAATTAATATTATAATCTTTAATGTTGCTATTACTAATCTTATTAAATAATAATAAATACCTTTTTAGATTCCAAATCAATTTTTTTCAATTTTTTCAAACCATCTTCACCACCACTAACAACTTCATGTGAAGAATCACAACTTGCTACCAATAAGACCAAAAATCTTAAAAAATGGATATCATTCGGCAAAGAGTCTGGCCAAACCACATAAGAATTCACAAATTGAAGAATCCCTATCTAATGTATCAAGAAAAATAAAAGTATATGTGATTGATGTGAATAAATCATTAAATGACTGATTGCTGATAAATTACTAATTATCGATCAAATTGATAATGTACTTTTATAAGTTTTAAATCTGCAATTTTCAATGCCCATTGTGCTTTTGAATCATTAGTGACAAATTTCACAGAAGCCGGACTAAGACCGGATGGTATTTGCACCGCTTGCTGAGAAGAGTCCTGAGATCCTTCTTGTTGTCTTTTATTATTATTATTATTGTTATTATTATTATTATTGTGATAAATAAATAAAATGTATTCAATATGATTAATGATTATTTTATGTACCCAGAATTCTGTTCTTGAGATTGTTGAAACAATGATTTTTGCCTTGCTTGTAATTCTGGATGATACAGCAATACATTAAGAAATGAGTCTAAGAGAAATTTAGCATCGTCAGAATTTGATTGGAAATTATAAGGATCTAAAGATGATGGAGATTCTGCTCCCTTTGGCTTATATTTTGTTAAAACCTAAAAAAAAAATCGATTTGAATTTAAACATAAGTGTTTATATGTATATACACACACATATACACACATATAAAGATAATAAATTTACCGGTAAAATAATATGAATCAATGCTTGTTTTTGAGAGGCTGGTTTCGAAGAAATGTTTTTGATTAAACTGAGAAGATTATCAATTTGTTCCTTTAACGATTAATTAATCAATTGATTTAATTGATCGTTTGGTTGATTAGTTAGTTAGTTGATTGTTTGATTGATTTTGATGATATTAAAATAAAATAAAATTGATTTAATATTATATAACATGTCCAGGATATATGTTACATCCTAACATTACCTCCTTTAATTAATTAACTAATTAAATTATTTATTTATTTATTTTATTAAAGGTCATCATACCTCTTCAGTAATTCTTTCATATGCCATTTCTAAATACATTATGGCAAAATTTTTAACGAAATTTGAATTTGTTACATTTTCGGTACAAACAATATTTATCAAAGTATTTAAAGGAAGTTTAATGTTTGATTTTGATTTGATGCGTTTATTTATATGACCAAGAACACTCATAACCTAATAAACAAATAAAATTAAAACAATTCTAATTGAAACAGAACAATTTAATTAAAAACCAATTTAAATTAAAATTTGAAAATTAAAAATTACTTTTGTTCTAACAACTTCATGAGGACTTTGTAGTTTTAAAAGAACAGGTGTTAAAAAAAGGTTTACTAATTTTTCTAATTGTTGATCTGAATCAACAAGAGCAAAACGTAGTTCGACATTTTCAAGTAATTCTACAAAAGAATTTTTTTTTATTATAATTATAAATCAATTAATCATAATATTAATATATATAAGTACCGATTTCTTTTTCTTTTTCAGACATTTTTATAATTTAAAAAAAAAAAAACTTCAGAGATCAAAACAACGGCTATAAATAGTTTTTTTTAATTCCGTCGATCATACATGACGTTTTTTCATACGTTATCAATGACGTAATAAGATTAATAAATTTTTTAACCGAAAAAAATGTATTCATTATTTCAGAAAAATCAACATAACAATAATAATTATTATTTAAAAGAATTTTTAAATAAGAATCAATTCAATAAATTCAATGAATTATTTTTCAATTATAAAGAAGAAGAGGGAGGTAGATTGAAAGAAGAAAAAAATCGTGGCAATTACAATTACAATTACAATAATAACAATATACCATATTTTTTGTTAAATGGAGATGATATCAAACCATTAAATAGTCCAAAAGAATTTTATGAAAAATTAAAAGTAAGGATGAAATAGATTTAAATAATGAATTTTTATAATAATGATAATATATATATTAATATCCTTTATTTAGATTAATATTTTATCTGCTAAAAACATTATTTATTTATCAGCATTATATATTGGATCAAATGAGATAGAATTGGTAAGAGTTTATTATAAACATGTATATAGATATTTAGATATTTTTATATTTATGTTATTGTAAAAATCTATTCATTATTTTTTAGATAGATTTAATAAGAAAATCATTGATAAAATCAACTGGATTAAAAGTATATATATTACTTGACTATTTAAGATCTACAAGACAGAGTAAATCAAATGACATTAATCAATACTATTCCTTAATTAATTACAACACTAGTATCAATAATAATAGTAGTAGTAGTAATGCTAATAGTTCAATTGATATTTTGTTGGATTTGATTAAAGAATTTCCAGACAGAATAACAGTCAATTTATATCATACACCAAATTTAAATCATCTATCAAAACTAATATTACCAACGAGATTTAATGAGGGAATTGGGTTAATGCATATTAAATTATTTATATTTGATGATAATATTATTCTGAGTGGTGCTAATCTTAATAAAGATTATTTTATTAATAGACAAGACAGATATTTATTAATTACTGATAATAATACTAGTGGTAATGGTAATAATAATAGTAGCAGCAGCAACAGCAAGTCATTAATAATAGAATATTTCATAGATTTATTAAACACAATTTCAATATTTTCATATAATTTAAAATTAATTAATAATAGCACTAATAGTAATGGAATTATTACTAGTAATGATGATAACAGTTTTCCTGATCCTATTTATAATAAAAAATCATTTAGAAATAAATCATATTTATTGATAAATAATTTTATTAATAAATGGGTTAAAAAAACAAATAATTATTATAGTAGTATGAATAGTAGTAGTAGTGATATGTTATCATCATATGATACAATTATTTCTCCAATTATTCAAATGAATCAATTAAATATCAATCAAGATGAAATAATAACAAATAAATTATTAAATATTATCATAAATAACAATATTAATGTCAACAATAATGATAAATTATATTTAAGTACTGGATATTTTAATATAAGTAAAAATTACAAAGAAATAATAATAAATCATAATAATAATAATTCTTTACTAATTAATTTAATCACTTCATCACCTGAGGTAAATATTAATAATAATAATATTTCTGATGCTAGCTCTAATATTAATCATTATGATTAAATTTGTTTTTAGGCAAATGGATTTTTCCACTCAAAAGGTTTTTCTAAATATTTGCCAAAATCTTATTTATTTTTAGAAAAATGTTTTATTGATGAAATAAATAAATTTAATAAAAATAATTTAATTAAAATGTATGAATATAAAAGAGAAAACTGGACTTTTCATGCCAAAGGTAAATATTATTTCAAATTGGAGCCATTTTTATCACTGCTACTACATTGTTTTCTAATTACTACTACTATTATTATTTTTTTAAAAAAAAGGGTTATGGTATTATTTCAATAATAATAAATATCCTTCTTTGACTCTAATTGGATCTTCAAATTATGGTTATAGATCAATTAAGAGAGATTTAGAATTACAAAATATATTAATTACTTCTAATAAAAATCTTCAAAATTTATTACATAAAGTAATTTATCATTTTAATCATTTTAATCATTATATTTTTTTTAATTAATTAATTAATTATATCTAATTAATATTTTAGGAATTAAAAAATATAAATAAGTTTACACAACAAGTAACAAATGAAACATTCAAGTCAAAAGATAGGAAAATTCCACTTCTTGTTAAAATTGCTACTAAATTGATCAAAACTATGTTATAAAATAAATATATTACTTTTTGCCTCAAGAATTATTGTGGTGTTCAGTGGCTGTTGATCATCAAACATATGTTAAAATTATTATGTGCAGATTTTTTAGTATCTTTATCATATATTCCAACACATGTAAATGTTGACAACAAGATTCAATCAAGAGCATGTTTTTTTTTGAAAACATGAATTATAAAAAGAAATTTCTATTAATTTATCAGTTATGGTTAAGGGTTCTGGCCGAAACTGCTTCTATTAGTAGTCAAAATTGCCCAAATACTTTGGGCAAAAATTATTTTTTTATAAGCCCAAACTACTTTTTGTTATTAGCCGAAATTGGGT
>CAJVPN010001469.1:0-14124 GCA_910592215.1 Entrophospora candida
TTTGCATTATGTCCATTGATATGTCCAATGAGCATTGGACCTGGACATGTCCAGTCCAATGGTCCAATAGGTCCAATGGTCCAGTCCAATGGGAGTGCCAACTCTGCTGGGCAGACAGCAATGAACGTGTCATCAAATTTAAATGGCATTGATTGTCGAATCTCAAATGTAAGAGAAAAATTTTATCAAAAAGAATTCACCGAAAAAAATTGATATAACATAAAAGGTCGTTACAATTTCAACCATTAGTTGTTTCATATCGGTATGGCGCAGAATCTACTGTACAACTTTTAAAAGTATAGGTCTCAAGAACCACCTATAAAAAATTTTTAACCCCATTAACTGATGGTTTAAGTCTCTAGCTTTGATGTTAATGAAAAAAAAATTGTTTGTACACGGAATAAATTGCGCGTTCAATTAATAATATCCATATGAAAGTTTTCCACGTTATACAAAATTTAATTCAAATTTTTTAGTTAGTTTTGAGTCCTTCACTCATTGTCATGACTAGGGATTGGAACTAGGTTGGGTGCATACGGGTCATGAAAATGATCACCCAGGTAACCTGTGGTTTGTCTGACGGGTGATCCGGTTCAATATATGTCATAACTATTTCAAGTAGTTCAGAGATTTACGAAAAATATCATTATCAAGAAGCTGACAAAAGTCTACTATAGAAAGAGTAGAAGGTCTAATTGATAATATATACACTTTGATGAAATCAAAAGTTTTAAAATCAAGTTGCAGGTTGTAAAATCTTGGCAATTAATTAAATTAACATTATTACTATCATAAAGAAATTTACATATTATTTTTTGATAAAAATCGGCCTATTTTTTTAAAAAATATACACATGCATATTCTACATATGACAAAAAACTTCTTAATCCAGGAGTTACTCCAAAAGATCGTGTGCACAAGAGGAAGATATAATGCATGGATTATTGTTCCAGGCGATCAAGCTGAAGAAAAATATTGATTATTAAAAAAAGTTGGGTGCAACTGTTGATAAAGTTAGACCGTTAATAATGTTGGTAAAAGAAAGGTCGAACTCAAGGATAATGCCAATGATGAGGATTAAGGTGAGGATGGAAATAACCCAACTGGATATTTCTGCCAACCAATTCGAGTGATCACCTATTTTTTATTAATAAATTATCCTGATTCTAGACTGGCAAGTAAATATAATATGCCTGCGAAGTTTGCTAATATTACGTTCATGGACACTACATTTCTATTCATCTTAAATTTTGTATCACCACACAATTTACTTTTTAAGCTAATGAATAAATAGGTTTTTAATTAATTAAAAAAGCAACATGTCCAAAACAGCAATTGCAACGGGAGCAGTGAGTGCTACAGAAGGCATTTTAAAGACGACCAATGAAGCAGCGGTGGTGACTGATCTGATGGCACCTTTTTTGCCACTTATATCTGAAGTTGGAGCAATTGTAGTTGAAATAATAGATTTATATCAAACAGCTGAACATAACAAACGTATATGTGGCTCATTATTATCAAGAGTTACAACTGCTCAGAATGCAGTCAACACTTTGAAAATACGTAGACTTGAGAATGAAGATTTGTTCAAGTCAAAAGAATATTATAAAAATCTTCAGAAATTGGTTAACGTTATCAGGAAAATTCAGAAATTCATTGCTGACGTTTCACAACTTAAAGGTCTAAGGAAATTTATGTTGGCTCATTCAATTGAGGATGAGTTCAAACGATTAACTGAGGAATTTGATGGATTAATGCGTGATCTAAATTTTAGCTTGGCCATCCAAATACAAATTCAAATCGAAGATGATAATAAAGCTCTTCGTAAGGACATTCAGGAAATGGCAAATGTAAGCTTTTTATTTATAATTAATTTTTGTCATGTGTGTGTATGCGTGTGTAAGTAAATACATATGTATATTTATTCTTCTATTTATTCACATCTATGTGTTTATTTGCTAATATAGTATCTTCATTCGATTGAAGGAGGTATCACTGACAATTTATCACAAATCAATGATAAATTGGATGATATTTCTCAATTGAATATATTGTGGCAAAAACAATTATTAAACAGTGATGAAGGCGAATTGGAATCAGCAATGATTCCATATATTGAATTACAGGACCCAGCTCGACCAGTTAGACATAACAAAGTAATAAAAAAAGTTCGATTGGGTCAAGATGTAGCAATTAAAGCAAAAGCTGTTTCAAAAGAAGATGACAAAAAAGATATTTTGGGTCAGGTCATTATTCTAAAAAAACTTAAAGAATCTCAATACATTTGTCAATTTTATGGTGTATCACATGATGGAGATATAATGTATTTGGTGACTGAATGGTGTGAATTTGGTAATTTGTCAGACTATTACAAATCAAATGGACCACTTAATTGGCATCGTAAATCTCAGTTGGCTGTTGATATTGCAAGAGGTCTGACATTTTTACATGCTGTCTCCATATTACATCATGATATAAGATCAGAAAATATCTTGATTACAAATCATCATCAAGCAAAAATTGCAAATTTTACTTTGAGTAGAGGATTTGATGACGCCACTAAAAACATTACCCCAACAATTGATAATGTTAGATGGATGGCTCCTGAAAAATTGAAAAATAAAAATTCTCCTTATACTGCAAAATGCGAAATTTATAGGTATTTAATTTAAATTTGTTGCTTAATTTATGGTTGGTTGGTTGTTTAATTCTCCTTTTAAAACAAATTTAAAGTTTTGGAATGCTTTTATGGGAAATTGCTGAAGAAAAAACCCCATTTCAGAATGAAACAGACATTTTAAAAATTGTAAATAATATAATAGAAAAAATACGTCCATCTTTTAGTCATGGAGTTCCGATCGAATGGACAAAACTTGTTTATCAAGGTAAAAAAATTAAAAATTTTAATTCTTTCTAATTAATTAATTAATACTATACACATAAACAAACACATGTATGTATATATATATGGAAATAGCATTGCAAGATAGTCCAGCTGCAAGACCTCCACTTAAAAATATGTTTATGATTTTAAATAACATTTATCAAAAAAACCTACCACAAAAATCTCCAAGACCTCCATTAATCAGCAAATTGACAGATGATGAACTGCCAATTGATGATTTCAATCAATTGGAAATATCTGATAACGAGATACCTGATAATATAATAAGTATACATGAAGCTATAAATGAACACAAGAAACCAAATGGTGATAAAGCTTTAGCATGGAAAGCATTTAAACAACATTCTGAAGACTTTGATGAGATTCTTGCCAAGTAAGTGTAATTAAATTATAGTGAATTTGTGGTGATGAATTTGTGAATGCGTGTGTGATATTATTTTTTTATTCTGATCATAAAATTTAAAATTATTTATTCAGATATTGGATGGGATATTATTTATATTATGATTTGTGTCCAATACAAGATAAAGGTGATAATGAAGCAAGGCAAACAAGATTGAAGCAAGCAGTTCAATTATTCAAAGAAGCAGCTGATGCAAGCATAGCAGATGCACAATTAAGATATGGACATTGCTTATGGGCTGGTGATGGAGTAAAGAAAAATATCAAACAGTCGGTAGAATATTTCCAAATGTCTGCAAATAACGGCAATATAACTGCCATGTATAATCTAGGTAATATTTATCATAATGGTTTGGGCGTTGTTGGGGATGAGGAGAAAGGTAAGAGATATTTGAAAATGGCTGCTTTACAACAACATCCTAAAGCTCTGTCTATGTGTAAATCTAAAGGAATAAGTCTTACTTAAGATTAGTTAGATTTATTTATTTATTTATTTATTTATTTATTTATTTATTAGATCTTGTTTATTAAATTGAGTTTTTAATATTAATGATTAAATTACATGTAACGTCAAAATTTCATAATCCCACACCCCCATAAAAATGAGATCATAAGATAAAATGTCTGGCTTCTTATTGTCTTTAAACTAGATATTTTAAAAATATTGTTTGTAATGGCATTTTTTTGTATAACAACTTGGGCAGAATATTCTTGAATATTCTGTGGCGCAGCTAAGCGAACACAAGGTTCTCTGGTCAAACATTTGAACAAAAAACCACAAATGTAAAACTTAACACACCATTTTTATTATATCAATGATTTTTATTAGTTTTCTTTGTATCATGGACTTAAATTAAAAACTATATTTAAAACTTTAGTTCCCATTAACTGAAAATAAAAATTTAATCTATTATAAAATGAGTACGAATGAAACCGTCTTGGTTATTTATTTCAACAATGATTACCATTTGTCAGTGAATACTACCGCCTGATTGTTTGAAAAATATTATTAAAGATATAACCATAAAAGGTGCAAATATATGCTTATATATTTATTATTGTTCTTTTTGTTTGAAGTGAGGAAGAGATTTGGTAAATTATATAATAATTTCAAAGAATTATATAAGCAAAAAAAAATGGAAAGATGTTTTATATAAAAAAAATATGGAATTCGTGGAAGAAACTTTTAAATGAATAAAGAGTTAGTTTCGACTAATGTTACATTTACTCACAATAATAGTAGGCCGGTTTACTTGATATGACTAAAATTAGTTTCTCGCCGAGCTCTATTGTGACAACGAATAGTGAGCCACTTGAAAAACCGAGTAATAATGAATAACATTTTTCATTGATATGACTAAAATAGGGTTGTGTTGGTCCGATACAGTCTAATCTCAGTTTCAAAGACTGGACTTTTTTTAGAGGACTGAAAGATCGGTTCCCGAACTGGTTAAAAGTCCAGTTAAAGTCCAGTTAAAAGTCGGCTCATATATTTACAAAAATATAATCAAAAGTCGCAACAAATTTATTTATATTGCATCCAGAAAACAAGTAACACACATATTGTAAAATTGCAAATAAAAAGAATATACGTAAAATACTTGTTACTAGTTTTCTTGATGCTACCAACTTTTCAATTAATAATACATGAATGTAATAATCTTTATATATTAATCCAACCACAGAATACCTTATATTATCATACAGATATAATTCTACCTTAGACTAAATCTATTTAAATTAATTAAAAAATCACGATCGGCCTTTTAAATCAATTAGCCAACCAGAATTTTGTGCTGACCGGTTGGAACTTGAACGAAAAATATTAACATATTAGTATAATTAATATCAATTAGCATTAGCATGAGCCGGCGAAGCAATCCGTGGATAAATTCAGATATTCATGAAGAAACTCGGTCATATTTTTTTCTTGAATAATCAATCTTATTACCATCATCATCATTGTCGTCGTTGTCGTCGTCTAATTCATTATCTTTTCTTTTCAATCATCAAAATCACCATCATCATTGTCTATTTGCAATTGCTACTTCACTTATTTTATATTGTTACTTATAATGGATAATTGTAATGAAAGTGAAAGTGAACCTACTTAGATAAATTCAGAACAAGAAAAATAGGATGAAGTATTCCTAAAGAACGCACTAAATAGGTCTTTAAAAAAAAGTCGGGGATGGAATTGGTTCGAAGAAGTAACTTTGTCTAGCGGCAAAAAGATACCAGAATTCCAAGCGTTGATTGCTCCAGAAAAAGTTTGTAAAAAACATAGTAGGCGGATCGACGGAATTTAATTGCACTTGATCAAAAATGATGATTATTTAAGATGAATAAGATTAATAGTAAACTTTTGCATTTAGGTTCAAAATACTATCAATTCTATGGTTACTAAGTCTCGTGATCGTAACAAACAACAACGATTATTAATTATTTTTGATAATTAAATATAGTTAAATATGATTTTAAAACATCCATTAATTCACTTTTCCATTCCTGATGTCAAATTCTTAAAATAATTAATTCATGAATCTTATAATCATACATTCCCACTAATTATCAAAGATATCAAAGGGGTCAGCTAGTTTAGCTACTTATGTGTGGACTGGCTGTAATAGACGGGGGTTTCTTGGCGTCATTTGTAGCTACTTAGAGTGAGTACTTGCTTTGATTATATCAGATATCCACGTACTGCAGGACATATTGTTAACAATATTAGATTAGTAGAGTATTCGTGATGTAGCTCATATCATTACTATTGACAATGGTTCTAATATTAACAAAGCTCTTAATATTCTTGACGATCCTGTTCTTCAATTGGTGGTAGATGAAATTTTATCAATAATAAAACTTTTAGACAAAAGAACAATAAGATTGATAGATTGTTTCCTCCATCCTAAGCAGAGTGAGTATTTGATCAATATTCAAATACAAATAAATATGCATTTTTAATGTGGTAATTTTTTATTTGTCTAATTAAAATAATTTTATATTTTATTCGTTGTATTCATTGTATCGTCGCAGATGTTCCAACTTGGTGGGACTCTATCTACCTTGCTTGGATGGGATTTATAAAAATCAAAGAATTTATTTTATTGCTTGCAAGTTTTATGGAATTTAAATGTGATACTAAAGGAGACTTTTGAGTAATTATTCGAAGCAACTACATGCCTTGGCGGAAATACTTAGTATAGTGTATCCATCGATACAAGACAACTTGGGGATCAAAATTCATATCCTCCAATTCTGGACGAATTTAGATGTATTTCGTTGGATCACCCTTGGATGTATTTTTTGGATTAATATTAAATAAGGATAAACGAACATCCATGGACCGCACCACTAGTGTGTGATGAGAATATTACCTGATTGGTCCAGATCTTAGCCTAAAAACGGGAAAGACATCCAAAAGATTCTTCAGACTTGAAGCATGCACGAAGGAGGAATTCCTTATGAAAAATATGATAACTTAATTGGTAGCTTGCTGGAAGTACTCATTATCAATTTCATTTTCAAATTTTTTTATAAATTTTAAAATATTGAAGCTAACTAAAGTATGAAAAGATGAATAAAATAAATTAATAAATAGTAATTCTTCTAATGGTTTTTCTTGCCAGCAAAACCTATTAAAATCTTATTTAATCATAAATTAAGCCATCAACTTTACTATCTCGTTCATTTGAGTTAGATAATGCTATTCTTGGTGAACGGCTCTGTTTATAATTTCTTTCATCTAACAAAAATTTTTCTGAAGTGATAATTGCCAAGCGTTTATTTTCTGCAACCTCAACTTCTCTTTCTTCTCTAGAAAATTCATTGCAATAAAAATATTTCTTAAAATCTTCATGAATTTTGCTAAAGTCAGGACGATTTTCTGGGTTGGGATCCCAACACTCCTTCATCAAAACAGCATAAAACTGAGGTGTGTCATCAGTAATTTCAGGCCGTTTTCCTTCAAAAATATCCGAAATAAGTTCAAAATGATTATTATGTGACCTATCATAGAATGGTTTCTTGCCTGTAGTGAATTGCCACATTATCATACCAAAACTATAAATATCTGATTTTTGTGTGCATGTTTTTTTTGATAATACTTCAGGTGCCAAGTATGCTATGACTCCAAAGATTTTATTTTGGGTTTCTTTTTTATGTTGACATAATCCTAAATCTCCTATAACACACATATCATTATCATGTGAGAAAACATTTCCACCATGTATATCACGATGAATGTAATCAGCATCATGAATCTTCTTTAATCTAATAATAAATAAATAAGCAATTAATTAATTAGTTAATTACATATATACTTATATTTGTATTATATAGAAAAATCATAAGTTTTAGTAATAATAATTTAAAAAATTACCCAAATGAAATCCAAAAGAGTGAAGCAATTTTATCTTTCCATGTGATTCCTTTGAAACTTTTTGATAAATGATCATCTAAATCTCCATTTGGAGCATGCTCAAATACCAACATATAATTATCTTTGCCTGGATCTTTGGTAATTCCAAAACATTTATTAACGGAAAAATAAAATTTATCATTTGTGCTTAGCTAAAAGTTTGCAAAATAATATTTGTTATAAATTAAATAATGATATTTATAAAAAGTGATATCTTACAAAATTTTACCTCGTTGCATATATCTGAAATATTTTTAGAATTGTTTAATCTTTTTAACACAATATTTTTCATGTGTCTCCCAAATTCCTTGTTGGCTGGCTCAAAATAATTAACCCAAGTTGCTTTATAAACCTCACTAAATCCACCTCGAGCTAAATAACTCCTATCTTTAAATTCATTAAATGGAATCCATTTAATAGTTTTTGAATCTTCCTTATACTGATAAAGAAACCTAGCCATTTCTTTATTTTGACATTTGACAGTTAATCTTTCTATTTTTTTTTCTTGACAAATATTGCATAATAATGTTTCATTTAATTGATTATCTAATATAAATATTTCTCGGCATAATTTATTGATTGCTTTTTTTCTGATATTTGTTTTTAAACTATTTAATGATTTTTTTAATACATCAATTAATTCATTAAGTGACGTTGTGATTTTTTTATCAATTGAACATTTGGTACAATCTATTATTATTCTTAATGTTTCCAGTAATCCAAGTGACAAATTATTTATTCCAATTAATTCGTCTTCACCATCATTTCTTTTATTTAACTCGTTTAATTTGCTATTTAATTCGCTAGTTAATTTTAGTTCAAATTTTTCTTCGCATTTCGACATTTTATAATGATATAACAATTAATTTGAAACATGAAAGGATTATATTTGTCACACGAATGAAAACGCAAAAACTTTATACAAACATGCATTTTGTATTACATGAAAGATACTAATTCTTTTTCAGGCCATTCTGTCAAAGAATTCAACCTTCTATATTCAGCTACGGCTTCCTTATCTACTGCTATTTAACTGATTCTAAGAAGGAGCCTGCTCATTGCTACATGGTGCAAACATATTTTCATCTACTTTCAGAATCATATGTGGCAATGTTAGGCCTTGGTTCTTATGAACCGTCGAAGAAAAAGCGTTCTGCAGTACCTTGAGGCATTAGGGTGTTAGATATAAGTATAATCACAAACATAAGGGAAACCAAATAATAAAATCGATTAGTAAGGGTTTTGTACCACATAAATATGTTGATCAAATTTAAAAAAATTTTTTTTTTGCTAACAGTAACAGTCAATTTAAAAAGTTTATAACTTTGGAAGCAAAATAGCTAGAAAAAAAATTGAAAGTGTTTTTAATCTCTAGGAACCTTATCTACAACGTAAAAACGTTATTTTTTTTGTTTGATATAATTTTTTTAAATTTATATGTATTGACAGTTATTTAGAATTTGTGACAAAACAACATGAAAAATACATCAATGTTAATAAATATTTTTAAAATATGGCTCTGTTACATTGTAGAGACATGTTCTGCGAGCTCAAAACATTTTTCAGAATTAAAAATTCTCATCTGTATGATGATTTATAACAGTTTTCATGGAAAGCGATTTTCTAATTTAATAATTTAATTATGGATTTTAACAAGCGGGAAACTTAAAAAGTTTATAACTTTGGAAGCAAAATAGCTACAAAAAAAATTGGAAATGTTTTTAATCTTTAAGAACCTTATCTATATACAACGTAACAACGCTATTTTTTTTGTTTAAATATAATTATGATGAGTTAGAGCAGTTTATGTAAAGGCGATTTTCTTATTTTAACAATCAAAATCTTAACGTTTATAACTTTGGAAGCAAAATAGCCAGAAAAAGAATTAAAAGTGTTTTTAATTGTTAAGAACATTATCTATAATGTAACAACGCCGTTTTTTTTTGTTTATTATGATTTTTTAAATTTTGCGTTAGTGGACATCTAGAATTTATGACAAAACTTGCATTTTCAAATATAAAAGCATATTGATAAATATGGCTCTGTTACATTGTAGATACATATTCTGCAAGCTCAAATCATTTCCAGAATTAAAAGATCTCATCTGTATGATGAGTTATACCGGTTTACGTTTCTTTAATTAATTAATAGTAATTTGAGTTTAGGTTTTATTATTTGGTTTCCCCATGTTTGCGATTATACTTATATCTAACACCCATTGAGGCATGTACATGTTAATTTCAAAGTTTAAAATGATTTTCTGAATGTTTATTTTAGTAATGTTTTCATTTGTTGGAAACGTGACATCAACATTATCATTGTCTATTCGACTGTAAGCAATGTCCGTATAGGCCCTCTCTCCACCTACACTCTGATAAACACAACTGAGGATATGATAGATGGCATTTTTGTAAAAAAAAAAAGAAGCAAATCAAAAAAAAAGATTTTTGTTTAAGAAAGAGTGCGAAACAAATGAAATATTTATTATATATATTTGCAGTTAGATGAATCATTCAGCAAAATCATCCGAAATCTTAATGGTTGTCAAGAAACATCAGCTAAGCCTTTTTTTAAATACAAAATTTTTATTATCTTTTCTGTCACCACTATAAAATTAAACAGTCAAACATATTTATAACAAAATAGGTTAAAAATAAAATAATAATTAATAATTAGTAAGCCAAACCTCGCATCAACGAAAATTTTTTAAAATTTTTGCTTCGCATATAAAAATTTGTTGAAACGCGATTAGTAATTTTGGTATAACGAATTTTAGAAATTTTCTTGTGTCTCCCCATAGATTCGTCGAAACGAGGTTTAACTGTATGCATATATTTCAGAACCTAATAAACATTTTTTAATAGTAGCGTAAATATTGTTAAAGCATGGAATCTTGAATGGAATTTTTAGTCTGTCATAAAAGTATTGACATGTTCTAAAATTCAAGTATATTATATAAATTTATTATAGTTATTTATTGTTTTATTAAATTTGAGCTAAGGATAAATTCGGACTGGCACGTTTGGAGCTTTAGCCTCTACGAATATGTTGACCAATTGCACATGCTGTGCCCACAATAATCTTTTTCTACTGACATTTTCTTCCCTTGTGTACCTTTTCAATATTGTAATGAATAGTATTGGTTAGAGTGTGTAAATGTTCCAAAAGTATATTATGGCCTGCCTGATATTTGGGTTCTTTCACAGGAGAAGACATTTTGAAAATCGATCACAAAAAAAGTTACATAACAATAACAAAAAACAATATAATATATAAAGCAACACCTCTGGTGTAGAACTCAAGAACTATTTTATATTTTAAAATTTGGGTCCCAACGTATTAATTCACACCCTCCAAGATTTTAACTACATTTAGCAAATTTCAATTTTATCAGGGGGGTTTTCTGGGTTTTCCTGATTTCTGTTTATAGCCCAAAACGGCCTATATGCATATTTTATATGTTTAAAAGGTTAAATGCCATCACTAGGTGAAAATATTTGTTCGATCTCTTTGTTGTGAGGTAATGTTCTATAAGAATTTTTGTTTTTTTTCTTTGATGATCGCGTAACAAGCATCATATAGATGTTTAATCATGTCTGAAAGGGATAATAAAAGCATTAATTAATTCTTAATCGTGGATCAGTTTTTTAATTGATTATTATTATTATTATTACTGACAACTAGCAATTGGCAGGCGACTACGTCGCCATACCACTTATTTATTATTAATTGTATATAAAATATGGGGTTGTAGATCAATTCAACCTATTTTGTAAATTAATTCTTTTTTACTAAATAAACACGATCCTGTAATATAAATATATTAATATATTATGCAAAAAATTTAATTTTGGTCAGAGGGCACCTAAGCTACTTTTTGCTAGAGAACCCCCATAAAGAAAAATCTCTTTTCATAAACTGTTCTAACTCATTATCAAATAAGATTTTTTAATTCTGGGCTCGTGAGATATTTCTTTGTAACATAATAGAGTCACATATATTATGGGTATAACATTGAACTTTCATGTTGAAAATACAATTTTCGTCATAAATAAACTCGTTGCTTATTTTCGGAAGTATACGGTAATTAGTGTAAACATGTGATCAAATACTTTTGAACTCGCAAAAAAATAAATTACAAATGATTAATTATTTGCTTTCAGTTAAAGTAAAAGCTCACTTTTTTGAGGTGGAGAGTTAATCAAATAAAAACATTAAATTTTTATTTAAGAAAAATTTTTGTTCAAATATTTTTTGGTAAAATTTCCCAAACAGGGCAATGCTGAATCCCCTGATGGGTATATTGATTTCTTAAGCTAAAAAGATTCTTTGACAATGAATACATATATTTGTGCCATTTTCAGTCCACACCCCATTTAAGTAATAAAAATGATGATAATATAAAGTAAAAAATAATAATATATTTAAGTAAACAATAATATTGTATGTTAAGTAACAACAACAATGACAATATAAAGAAAAAATAATAATATTTAAATAAAAATAAAATACTAAATAGAAATAAATAGTAATAATAAAATATAAAGTAAAAAATGAAAATAATAGCATATTAAAAATAAAAAAATAAAAAAATAAAAAAAAATCTTATTTTTTAAAACTTTCATTTGTTCTGTTCAGTTTATTGGGAGATTTTCAGCAAGTAATCTAAATTTATATTAATAATAAATAAATAAATAAATATAATATCTTAATTATTTTAATAAAATAGTAATAATTATTATTTAAAAATTTACTCATAATAAATCCAAAGAAGTGACATAATTTTTATCTTTCCAACAAAGTCATGATTATTAGAATTATTCTTAAAAGTATTATTATTCGGATGGTGGTTGATGAAATTTTTTGATAAATGATCATGTAAATCTCCTAAATCTCCATAATCTAGTTGTTATAAAAGATAAAAATAAAATTGTTTAATTAATGTTTTAATAAGGATCATGTGTTGTAAACTTATAATATAATAAGAAATTCATCAGAAATATTCTGTGAATTATGTAGTTTTTTAATGCCACAAGTATATTATATTTACTTCCTGGTTATTATAAAAAAATAAAATTATTTAATTAGATGATGGATGTTGTTATAAAAAAAAAAATAAAAAAAAAATTATTTAATTGATGTTTAATAAAATCATTTGGGTTGTAAACTTATAATATAATAATATTATACTTACTTCCTGGTTATTATAAAGAAACAAAAAATAAATTTATTTAGTTAGATGATGTTTTAATAAAAATTATTTTGTGTTGTAAAAGTTAATTTATAATATAACACTTACGGTCTAAGAAATAAAAAATAAATGTATTTAATTAAATGATGTTTTAATAAAAATTATTTTGTGTTGTAAAGTTGTTAATTTATAATATAATACTTACAGACTGGTTATTATAAAGAAATAAAAAATAAAAATATTTAATTAAATGATGTTTTGATAAAATTATTTTGTATTTAAAATTGTTAATTTATAATATAATACTTACGAACTGGTTATTGTAAAAAAAATAAAAAATAAAATTATTTAGTTAGATGATGTTTTAATAAAATTATTTTGTATTTAAAATTGTTAATTTATAAGATAATACTTACCAACTGGTTATTGTAAAAAAATAAAAAATAAATGTATTTAATTAGATGATGTTGAAGATAAAATTATTTTGTATTAATTTATAATATAATACTTACCATCTGATTATAAAAAAAATAAAAAATAAAAGTATTCAATTAGATGATGTTTTAATAAAAATTATTTTGTGTAGTAAAGTTGTTAATTTATAATATAATACTTACTGGCTGGTTATTATAAAAAAATAAAAAATAAATGTATTTAATTAGATAATGTTTTAATAAAATTATTTTGTATTTAAAATTGTTAATTTATAATATAATACTTACGAACTGGTTATTGTAAAAAAATAAAAAACAAATGTATTTAATTAGATGATGTTTTAATAAAATTATTTTGTATTTAAAATTGTTAATTTATAATATAATACTTACTGACTGGTTATTATAAAAAAAAATAAAAAATAAATGTATTTAATTAGATTATGTTTTAATAAAAATTATTGTGTAGTAAAGTTGTTAATTTATAATATAATACTCACAAACTGGTTATTGTAAAAAAATAAAAAATAAATGTATTTAATTAGATGATGTTGAAGATAAAATTATTTAATTAGATGATGTTTTAATAAAAATTATTTTGTGTTGTAAAGTTGTTAATTTATAATATAATACTTACTATCTAAGAAATAAAAAATAAAAATATTTAATTAGATGATGTTTTAATAAAAATTATTTTGTAAAAAAAATAAAAAATAAAATTATTTAGTTAGATGATGTTTTAATAAAATTATTTTGTATTTAAAATTGTTAA
>CAJVPN010001470.1:0-14122 GCA_910592215.1 Entrophospora candida
TTGTTTAGTCCCATATAATTCGGAAGTTTATGACCAGTCAATAAAGCTCTCGCCATGATTTTCTTGTTTTTCTCTTCAAATTTTCTTCTAAAGAAATTCCAGAACGTTTATCATTTATAAATTAGGAAATGCCAAATTTAGCATATTCCCTGACTGATATAGAAAATCAATTGATGTGACATGTCCTGTGACTAATACGTTTTACTAAAAAGGTACGGAGTTGGCACTGATAGAATTGTATTAATACTAAAAAGTATTAGTATGGAATTGGTAAAGACTAAATTTGTACTGAATTAGAAAATTTTATTTATTATGATTTAGTAATAAAAAAAACACATGTCTATACATATGAATAATATAATTAAAAACAAGTTAATCTTTGAATTTGAACCTGGATCTAATGTTTATAGGTTTAACAACACATGTTTGATCAGATAATTTAAATAATAAATTTTATTAAATGAATTAAATTTTCCTACTGTGCTGCATTTTAAATTGGTGATAAATTATTTTTGTTGTTATTATTATTATTGCTGCTGATGATTTTATTACTATTATCAATGTTTTGTTTTTTTTTGATTTTCTGTTAACAGCATCCCATTTTATTATTATTATTTGTAAAAAAAAAAATCAGTTTAGACATAACAAAGAAAATAATAGCAATTCGAATAAAAAATCAATTCTCCTACTGCAATGCTGAACATTTTCTTTGTTAAATATTCAATAAGCCATCTTCCTTCTCTGCAATAAATATCTAGGTTTCTTTCATGGAACTGTTAATTAAGTTAACTAAAAGTCTGGAGTTACACAAAGATTATATTGTTACCTTCCGAGTTATCTTGTTTAACAAAGCACCATCTAATTTGGACTTCCTGACACCAACTAGTAATCTGACCTCTTCCTATATTATGTATTAAATAATTTGATAATAAATAAAACAAAACTAATAGTACTATACAAGTATATATTTTATTTACTACTTGGTAGGTCTTATATTGTTGTTTGTTGATGCTGAAGAGCTTACAAATCTTTATAACAGGCAGGTAACCCAAAGTTTACTGGTTTGTAGATCGTTGGTGGTTTATAATTAATAGTAACAGAACCTTTGCATGTTGTAACATATATACAACTCACTAAATTCGAGAGCTCTTAGTCTCTCTCTTCCAATACTTTTGTTAGGCGTTGGTTTATTAAAGCTAGCTTTGTTGTTGAAGACATTTATTATTTGCATTATTGTTATTGTTGTTGTTGTTATTGCTATTAATATTACTATTGTTGTTGTTATTATTGTTGTTGTTGTTATTGCTATTTTGTTATTTCTCAACATCAGATATTAAGAAAACTATCGTGGCCGCGTAATCCTAAGGTTTAGCCAACATGACTTGACTAAAGTATTAATTCGTGATCCATCAGTAAAGGAAAGGATCTACATAGCAATAGTCGTGTGACATGTACCTGAGGCTGCTTTTCTAAAAATTTTTTTTAAAATAATCTATCATACAAATAAATTGTTTTCAAAAGAATAGCTTCTATTATATCACTGTCAAGATGGTGTGAGTGGCGAGAAAATTTGCATGAGTGTTGCATATAACAGGGCGAACAATGAAGAGTTAAACTTTAATGCATTTCGGCGTTCATGTTGATGGTTGGAAGGTTCCTTAACGTTGGGTCGTGAGAATTTTTTTTATGATCGTTCATTTTACCAACATACGATGATGTGTATGTACAGTATATTAATTAATATATATTTGTTAAACGTGCGTCAAATGATATTTTTCTTTGCGTAGGCATTCGGCTGTAACTGTAGAAACAAAGTCGTCTGCGATCTTCTCGGTAGCGGAGGAACTCTTCGTGAGAAAGAAATTATCTATGGCGAGATTAAGTGGTCTTACCCAGCTCGGCATAAAGCAAAGCCTCAACAATCGAAAGAATAATGATTTGTTAAGGTTCGAACAACTGATCATCAGCAAAAAAAAATCAACATTGTCAATATCATCGTCGTAATTCTCAGTACCGTCGAACGTAACATTGTCATCATCAAACTCGTCATGCAGCTCGTCGAATAAAAGACCACCACGAGCACAATGCGATAAGGAAGAAGCAGCTAACAAAAAAACGTGCCTTGATACTTCTAAATGTATCGAGATCAGAAACATCAATCAATGCGATGGATCAGATGAACAACAAGGGAAAAGCGCCAATGTAGATAAAGAAGATCTCTCAGTTGAAAACCATGGGGAGAATGTAGAGGTTCAGGATATGGATCGCGATATTGACAAAGAAGCTTGCTTGAATCAGTTTATTTTTATTTTTTAAATAAACATGATTCGTTTTTTGAATGAATGATTTGATGATTGTTATTGAAAGGTGGTAAATTAACAAATATTTGGTCTGAGCTACATGTTGACACAAGTTAACCCCCTTCCTTTGTTTGCCAAATAAGTTATTGAATAAAAAAAAAGGTCTTTGAAAAAAAAGTTGTGTGTTTGAGATTAATCGACTATCATTACTTTCAAACAAAAAAAAATTAAATTTGAGTTATTACAAATATACTTAACTTCTTAATATAATATTCATTTGATAGTCATGAATCATCGGTCTTTGTACCTTCAAGTTTTTATCTTTGCGATCTGTTTAGGATCCCACACTTTCAATGTGCACTAATCGAAACGAATAAATACATTGTATTTCGATTTTTACTGTTTAAAGGTGGACTTGCTGAATATAGAAGATTGAGTTGCCTGGGTCAAAAAGGTTTAAGGGAAATCAGCTAAGCGTTGATTAGTGTTGGTACATTTCTCATTGAGATCAATAAAAAAATTTTTTTTGAATTGATCGGCAAGATATCACTTGTATATATCATTCGTAAGCTCGAGTTTTATCTTGATTTCCTGGACGTCGCGGTCGAATGTGGAAGGTTGAGCGAGTTTCTTGCACCAAATGACCTGAGAGAAATATCTTTATATTGTTGGTGTCGCGAAAAAATGCGGGAACAGCCCATACTTGTTAATTTTGTTATTTAGAGATACCTTTTTTAGGATTTAATTGTAACCGAAACAAATTTTTGAAAAAAAAAATAAAAATGAATTCAATATTTGAAAAATATTTTAATGAGAACAAAAGATTATTAAATACAGAAGATTTTTATGATGTAAAAATATATGTTGGTGTAGAACCAAACACTAAAGAAGTTCATGCACATGCATCTATCATATCAGCTCATTGTCCATTTTTTAGCAATGCATTAAGTAATGCAACAAAAGAAAATGGATATTATATTATTAAGAAAATTAATATTAGTGAAAAATGTTTCAAATCTATTCTCAAGTAAGCTCAAACTAATTATTTATTTATTTGTTTGTTATTATTGAGTATACATGTATAATAATGATAATAATCTGGTTAATATTTTATTTATTTTGTAAGATTTTTATACACATGTAAATTTGAATTTGAAAATTATTCTGGAGATGAAATATTAGAACTGTTAACTTCAGCAGATGAACTTGGTATTGAGTCACTTTATGAATATACGATGAAATGTTTTATTGACAATTATGAAGATTATATAAAAGAAAATTCAGTTAAAATTTTACAATTAATTTATGCCAATGAAAAATTTAAAGAATTTAAAAAAATCTATTTAGAAAAATTTTGTGAATATAGTGAAAAATTATTTGAATCA
The DNA here is from genome assembly GCA_910592215.1 of Entrophospora candida. NCBI lineage: Eukaryota > Fungi > Glomeromycota > Glomeromycetes > Entrophosporales > Entrophosporaceae > Entrophospora > Entrophospora candida. The sequence continues at coordinate 3,686 of CAJVPN010001470.1, forward strand.
AATGAATTTAAATCATTGGAAAAACCAATTCTGTTAGAAATTCTCAAAAGAGATGATTTTTCAGTTAAAGAGATGGTTATTTGGGAAAACATTCTTAAATGGGGATTGGAAAAACATCCAGAAATCAATAATATCAATGTTGAAGATTGGTCATCACAAAATTTTGTTGATTTAGGTAACACATTAAAAGAGTTTTTTTCTCTAATAAGATTTCAGGATATCTCTAAAAAGGATTTTGTTGATAATATTGAACCATATCATATGCTACTTCCTAGAACTTTATGGAAAGCCCTTTTACAATATCATATGTTTCCTGATAGTCAACAAACATTGAATTTATTACCATCAAGAATTTTAAAATTGAATTCAACACTTGAATCATTGACAATCAACCAAAATCTTACATTGCTTTTTGCAAGTTGGATTGATAGAAAAAGCCCACCATATATCTCATTCAAAGAAGTCAAATATGAATTTAAACTTCTATATCATAGCACTAGAGATGGTTTTGACGGAGAAATATTTCATCAAAATTGTGGTAATATCAACAAAACTCTTGTAGTTGGCAAAATACGAAATTCAGAGCAAATAGTTGGTGGATATAACCCACTTAGTTGGAATGGAACTGGTGTATATAAAAATACAACTGAAAGCTTTATTTTTAATATTAGTGATAGAAATGATATTAGCACTGCACAATTTAGTTATGTTGTCAAAAGTAAATATGCAATTTATTGTAAAACTAATTTTCTTGGTTTTGGTAGTGGCTGTGATCTTTATTTTAATGCATATGGTAGAGTTGGTGGTAAAAATGTTGCTTATAATAACATCAACATAGTAGACAATGATGAATTTGATGAATTCGAAGTTTTTCAAATAATTTAATGTTATTATTTTTATTTTATTCTGTTATCATCTACCAATGTATTATTTAATAACATTAAATAAAAATATATATTGTTGGCTTAAATATTTACTAGTTGTTATGTATAAATTAGACTATTTGGTATAACGTTGTGCTCACATAGCTGTAAACTCGAGTTTTATCTTGATTGCTTGAAAGTGGACATGGATGTCGTGGCCGAATGTAGAAATATTGAGTTCCTTGCACTAAAGACCTGAGAGACATATCTTTATGTTCGTTGTTGGTGTGTCCTATTTATATGTTTCGAATTTGATTGTGTGAATGTGTAATACGTAAAAAGCAAAATCTCACTTTGCGTTCTCGCTCGTAAACCTGTTGAAAAAAATTTACTCTTAGTGTTAGTTGCTAAACCGATTAATTGGAATTAATAAAAATGATTTAATATAATAAAAAATAATTATCAATCAATAATAAAAGACTATTATTTAATCATCATTTGATAATAAATACTGTTGCGCATTTATAATAAAAATGATATAATAATAATATGTATGTTCTCCTATCATTATCAAGAAAACTTTTATAAAATTAAAAAATGACATCTTTGTTCACCTCAATAAATAACTCACCACTAGGTCTGCTACATGTAGAATTAGTAATTCAAATATTACGAAAGATAAAATTTCTTTGATCGTTGGTAGGGTTATGATGAAATTAATGTAATGCGAACAAACAGGTTTTTTTTATTTTAGTTTTAGTTATTTTAATGTCATTTCTTTTTTCCAAAGCTTACAATCATACATAGAACGCACTCCTTTAAATATTACATCAACTTCTAATACTTTATCAATATACGATCGCCACCATTAGGAGTTTTTCATCATCGCCTGGAAGTCAGTTGATAATGAGAGCATCTTTCCTCTAAAAAGAGATGTCAATAATGGTGTCACGGAAAGAGCAAATAGTACAAAAGTTCTTTGTAAATTCAAAAATAGCAAGAGGTTCACAAATGTGAAGGCTGCAATAAAAAGAGATTCAGTAATTTCAGCTGTTGGAGAAGTTGGAAATCGTCAAAACAACTTGGTTATCCTGTGTGAGTGTATTGAGTGGATTATTATAAAGAGTAGTAGTGAAACTAGAATGATGCTGCAGAGAAAGAGTTGCCGAAAAAAACGCAGGTTCGAATCAGTAGTTAATGAGTTCGAGGATAGTTCAAAAATAAAATATCAGGGGTGGAGATGAAACAAAGATGTCTTTTTATCTAGTCGGGTGTTTGCATCCTGTTTTGAAAGTTTTATTTTAATCAAAAATAATGTTCTTTTACAATTTATAAAGACAAATGACAGAATCGAATGTGGAATCATTGAGTTCATTGCTAGATGATAATTATTGTATGTTGTGTTGTAATCTCTTTATCAATTCATGAATATTGAAATCCCGTTATTTTAGGAGATGGTTGGTTCACTAATAATAGTATTTTTTTTTAAATTTAGAGGATGAATGATCAACTGTCAATGATGACGAAGAGATTAATAATGAAGAGGATATATATATCATAAATAAAATATTGCAATAAGAGTTAATAAATTTATTAGTATATCTATATCCCAAATAACACAATAAAGATAATAATATGCTATCTGATACAATAGCAAGGGAGACTGATTATGAATTTCTTATTTAAATAGTCCTAGAATTCCAAACTCGCCTTTTTTTGTTTACTCTTTTTTAACAAGTGTGGATAAAAACATGTTTGCGAAAGGGCGTTAGAATTTGATTTTGATTGTGTGAAAACGGACGATTTGGTCTTAGTGTTATGGGAGTATTAGTATTAGTATGCAAAGTCGAATAGAATTCTATGAGAAAAATTTCTGGCAAAACGAATGATTTAATACTTTTTAATTATTCTGCAAATATTATGACACTCAAAGTTTTGTCCAGCCAATCTCTAGAGAATTCACTAATATACAATTATTGATTTATTAATTATTAGCAAACCATTCAGAAGATGGTTTTTCGTATCTGAAGGTGTTCTTATTATGAACCTTTAAACTAAGAGAATATTTCTCTGAGTTTTCAATAAAACAATTTAAACAAAATATAAACATGAATTAAAATTTAAAATTTTCCTTCGCCTATTTTAAATGACGAAAAATGACTTTTGGAATAATACATAATTTGTATACACACACATTAAACCCTCTACTTGTAAGTGCTTTAGACATAAATTTTTGGTTATGTTCATGAACTGGCTACCTTTTTTTAAAGGAAAGATTTAATAGTAACTTCAAAAAATTGTTATTCTTTATTTTACATGTTGAGCTAACATTATTTTTATGTATCAAATATATATACTTTAAACCTCTACCTACTTATGAATTTTAGATAACATCATTTGGTCAAAAATTTGTTGAGTTATCTCAAATAATTATCTACAGTCAAATTATTCTCGAGGCAAGAAAATTTCAAATATTCATTATATGCATACAATAAGAGCTACCACACAACAAAATTGTCAACAAAAGAAAATAATGAAGAAAAACGTCTAAAGAAATCTTCTATAATTGTGGTATATATAGCAAACCTACATTAATACTTTAAAACATAATTTTTTTTCATTATTGAATTTTTTTTGGCTGTTTAGTGTTTAAAAATAGAAATCATTGTACTAGATATAATTTTTTCAACCTTTATTTTCATTCCACAAAAAAGAACATTATACATAAATAATTAAAAGAAAATAACCTTTACAAGCAAACAAAAAAAGATTTTATAAAGTATGTTTTCTGTTATTTTAAGTATATAAATTGTTAATTATTTTTTTGCAAAGAAAAAACAAAGTGAATTTTTACATATTTGATATTTTCATCAATGTATTAATTTATTGGCCGATTTTACCTGAATCCTTTTTATTGAAAAAAATACGGACCAAATTTGATTGGTAATCAATCATCGACCGTGGTCGAATGACAGATCCAGTGATTTGTTGACTGCAGGTTGCAGATCTATAGAATTTGTTTTTTAAAATAAGTATTTCAACAAATACAAAAAGTGTATTAAGTGCTGGTTCAAGTGTTTCAAGATTAGAAAATATTTCTAATTCAGTGATATGGGATTTGCAATCTATTACTCCAAAATTGAAACAAAAAGCTGATATCCAAACAAAATATGCAAAGCAACTATCTAAAGAAGGTATAGATACTTTTTGTCAATTGCTTCTTCATGCAACAATTTCATGTAGATGGTCTTTTAATTGGGTAGAGGATCAGAAAGTAATTGATTTATAAATCTTGGAATTACTTTACCAAGTAAATCACTATAACTATTTAATGTTGTAAGGCAAGATGAAATTCTGAAATTGGTTTGATGGCTGGAAAAATATTGTTAAACAATAGCTTCTGAAGGAAGAAGTTTGGTTTGGGGTGGTAACAATATTTCAACTGAAAGATAAAGAGAAATTGGGTGCGATGAATACATTGAAACTTGGTTAGATGAAGTTAGAGAAATGATATAAAAATAAATGCAGTGATCACTGATTCTGCTAGTGGTTTTATTGCAGCAAGATATTATCATTTTCAAAAAATTATATAATTAATTAATGTTAAATGTTGCATGTGAAACTCAAATTTCCCTTTTATGAATTTGAAACACAACATTTACATTTATTTTAATTTCATTCTATTTAAAGTTTTGCATTTTAATACAATAAATAGAATTATTTACATATAACACGTGATCAATCCATCCAATAGGATGATTGGTTGATGTCAATAAACCAATTGGGTTTAGTGTGCCAAAACTATCAGCTACAAATTTATTATGTAAATATCTTTATATTTGACATTAACCAGTGAGCATTATCAAAAAAATAATTCAAATGGAAATTTTGAGGTGGGCTATTTAATAATTAAAAAAAAAAGAAATGGAAGTTAGAGAAAAAATTTGGAGTGTAAATAAGTTTAATTATAAACTTTTTTTATCAATAGTAAATACAAAATCTATTTAATAAAAGTTACAAGGGTTTTAAGCTCGTTTTATTGGTTAATATCTCTAGTGTCTAAATATCCAAATCCATTTGATGAGAATCTATATGATTATTATAATATAAATTAGTAATACTTGACAGTTAATTAAGTGAACCTTACTTATATTAGTCGATTACTATTATTATTTCCAATCATTGTGAATTTATTGGAGCTTCCAAGCTGTGGAAGTTTTGTAAAATTTAACATTCTGCTTGTATAAATAGCATTTGGATGAACAGTTGCAGTAATTGTTTGAAGGATAAGACTTAATCTTATCAATTTCATTAATTCTTTTAAATTAATTAAAAACAAGGTTAAAATGGTATTCATAATGCTTAAAATTATTAAAAAACCACTAAATGAATCAAGCCAAAACTCAATAGTATCTTTAATTCCTTTAGCTGTTGGAAATTTATCTATATGCTAATTCAATGCAAAATTTTGGAGTATTATTTGAGAATGCAGGTCTTGTTCACATATTTTTATTGCAAGGTTTAAGTCATGTACAATATTATTGAATGATTGTAGTCCTGTTGAAGTTACTGACATTAATACCCCAATTGTATCAAGTTTGTTTGATAGACTGGAATTGATAATCCCAAATCGAATAAATACTATATTAATATACCACTTTGTAGAATATTATCACTATGAAAATTATGATGAATGATATTTCTGCTCTAAAACAATGAATAATACCATGAAGAATTTCTATCTTATTTTTCCATGCCAAATTTTTAAATTGTTTTGATAAATAATCTTGAAGGCTTCCATCTGCTAGGTATTGGGCATCACAATCATGTGTTAATTTAATTTAACAATAATAATTAATAGTGTTTATAAAGAAAACTTAATATTATTTGAAATGTGCAATTTTTTTAATGCAACAATTCTATCTTTACAGCATTTTTTGTATATTTCCAACCTTTCATCCATGTAGCTTTATATATGGTTGCAAATTTACCTTTACCAATATTTTTTATATCATTATAAGGAATCCGTTGGAGATAAACTAAATTATCATATTCTATTGCTTTACATTGTGTACTTTTTAATTATTTCATCTATTGTTTCATTATTAATAGTCCATCATTCAATTAATAACTGTGGATTACAAGATTCACACTATAAGAAATTAGTAATAGTATTATATCTATTACTGGACATTTACCAAAAATTTTATTTTTTATTTAATTGAATATTCATCCGAGGTTTTTTTTTAATCTTGAATAATTTTGACTTTTTTCATTTTTTAGGAAAAACAACCATGAAAAATACATACATGTCACGTTATTGATTGTTTATTACGAACTATTTGCTAGTAGAAAAAGTAAATAAATTACTATCACTACAAAGGGGGAAAAACCAATTACTACAACCATTGATTAAAGAAAAGAAAGAAAATTTTAGTTCTGCTACTACTATTATTATAATCACTACAAGGGAAAAGTAGAATTATAAAGAAAGATTTTTTAATTAGATTGGATAGTGCATGTACTATTACTATCAGTTAATATTAGCCATTTCTAATATTAATACTAAATTTAAAATTAACCAGTTAACCGGTTAACTCTTAATTTTTGCCGATTAAAAATTTTTTGTAGTGCCAACTTCCAATCTGGATCAGACAATTGTTCAATATATTAATAATACCTTAAATTAATGAACGTGTGATTATTAGAAATTGGATTAAAATAATAGAATAGAACGCGAATAAAAAAATATGAATAAAGAAACCTTTATCAAGTTTTACGCGTCTGCTACACAGGTGGAGTAGCTCTCAAAACAATCAATACCTAGTCACCCTTGTTTTGAGCTTCCTCTTCCTTTTCTCTTTTCTTTCTATTTGACATTTTATTTATAGATAAACTAGAATGGCTCGTAAGAAATAACCATCATTTATCAGCTTGTCGATAATTTGACTTTTTTTTTTTTTTTTGAAAAAAAAAGATATATTAACTAGTAAGGGTATATAAGAGAAAATATTTAATAATTTGAATAATTGTTTTTGAAATAAGAGATAGAGATTTATTTATAGATTTATTAGTCAAAAAAAAAAATAAACGATGGATAAAAGATTACTATTACTATGTTTTACCAGTCGTCCGTGTTTTCACGGGATCGATATGTTTACTTATTTTTTACAATATCCATTTTTACACACCAGTTGTTTTAGCTTTACCCTATTTTTACATACCAGTTTCTCAAAAAAAGCCAATTTCTACTCATTTTGATGATATCAGTTCAAATATAATTATCCGAGGTCCTACTTGGACTGTATAGAGACAATTTACATATTGAACGATCATTGTTCAATAAAATAAAAAAGTCTATGAATTGAATACCAAATATGTCTACTTTCCACGATGTTCCCTCTTTTTTTAATAATTACTGAATATTTAAACAAATAATATTAAGAAAAATGCCAATTCCATCATTTACACGTCCTAGCAAAACCTCGAGGTCAGTAACTTTAAATAAATCTAGATAAAATGGAGTAGATATATTCGAAGACGACGATGAAGAGCTTTCAGATGTTATGGATAGTTATTCAGAATTTGGCTCTGATGTTTTAGATGGTTCAGATAATGATTATTTTGATAAAAGCAACCCGATGAAAAGCAAGAAAAAACAAAAAATACCTGCTGAAAGTAATGCTAGCATTAGTAGTAGTGGACAAACAACAAGATCTGCACGACGAAAAAAAACTGATCAAAAAGGAAAAACTCAAATAAAAGATCATGATATTGATAAAATCAATGAAAATGAAGAGGTTATACCCAAAAATCCTGAATTGGCGCTTTTTCCAGATCGTTGATCAAGATTTTGCAGAATTTCTTCCAAAGAGACGAAGCAGCAAAAAATCAAAAGAAAAAGATATCAATTTGGATGTGTTGAATGATTATGAAGCTGTCAATATATATAAAGTTGTGTTCCAAGCTGCTGACAATGATGTCAAAGGAATTGAAAGTAAACAACCATGTATTAAAAAAACAGACCTTTTGGAAGATGTGGTAGCACAATTATCCAAAACATACCTTACAGAAGCACTACTTGAACACAATATCTTGGTTGCAATTAAGTATTGGCTGGAACCTTTACCTGGTAGGTCACTACCAAGTATCACATTAATAATTGAACTTTTGAGTCTGCTTGATAAAGTATGTATAATAATAAATTGTCTTGATTTTTTTTATTATAATTAATTTATTTAGTAAAAAAAATATTCTTTTTTTAAACCAAAAAATTTAATTAAAAGTACCCTATTACAACTGAACATTTATTCGCAAGTAAAATTGGAAGATTTGTTTATTTTTATACATTGACAAAACGTTGTCCAGAAACTATAAGACAATTAGCTACTCAACTTGTAGAAAAGTGGAGTAGACCAATACTTGGATTAAGTGATGATTATCGAGAAGTAGCTGCTACACTATCAAGAAAGGTAGGCAATTAAGTTAAGATAAATTTTGTTTATCTCATTATTGATAATATTTTATTGCTACTACTATTGACACTCTAATTTTAATACCTACTACTGTTTATCTCATTATTGATAATATTTTATTGCTACTACTATTGACACTCTACTTTTAATACCTACTACTGTTTATCATACTAATATTAGTTTACAACAACAACAAGCGAATCAATTGTAAGGACGATTTAAAATTTATTTGTTTGTTTTAGGAGACTATTCTCATAACAAATATTCACTTATTAAAATAAATAAATTGTTATTATCTTAGTATTGAAGATATGAAGTTAGCAGGATCTTCAAATCAAGAAAATTTTAACCAGGCAAGAAATATTTTAGTTCGTACTAAAGAAGATCCCTACTAATCATTAACAAAAACAATGAGAAGGTTGGAAATAAATAATAGAAGAAAATGATCCAATATTTGCAAATTAAAAATATTTACAAAAATAATTTTTTTTCTTATTATAAGTTATTTGTTAGTTATTTATGGTGCTTAATATAAGACATATGAACCCATTGAATGTTCACCATCTTACATCAATTCTGTAGAAGACCGCGAATTAAACCAAGAAGGTTGATGCAGGGAAAGAAAAAGAAAGATTCTTGGTGGTTAAATTTCTATATTAAATTTTTTAAGGGTCAAAGGACAATTACACAAGTATATAAATAAATAAATAAAAACAATTTAATTGGACGAAAAAAAAATAAATATCAAAAATTGCTCTACGAGGTATCCTTTAATAAATCTGTATATTAGATGGATGAATGATGCAGAAGTTTTTAAAGAAATAATTTTTAGCAAATGATTGATAAACCAGTCAATGAATTAATTAGTTGGATGATTTAATTACACAATTTTGTCACTTCTTTAGATGTTCTTCTTTCTTCACTGCAGTTTTATGATATATAATTCCTGTCCCATGTAAATAAATAATAAATAATAAGGAATGAGAATATGTTTATAATAGGTCTTTTTATTTTCACTCATTTTAACTGATAAAATATCAAAAGACCCTGAAACAAGAGCAAATTGGTTAATTAAAAACCACGGCAAAGCACATTCATTTTTTTATGCAACTTACTACAGTCATAACTTTATTTCATTAAAACTAGTTGATATTATAAGAGAATATGTGATTTTCTAGATATCTCATGCAATGACTATTATTACAATTCGTAAAAATGGATGATAGTTTAATACTAATTGAAACTAAAAATACAAGATGACATCAATGTTAACAAAAAAACAGCAATAATAATGACATGGATCAAGAAATATCTGAAGTTTCTCAAAAATATTATAGAAATCCTTGGATCTCGAATATTACAGAGCAGTATTTATAGCTTTGTTAAAAGAAGCCAAATTACAATATGGCAAAATCTTCCCATGAAATTTCATTTTTTGACAAGGGGTCTGTTAGCCATAGACTTGGCTCCAAAAAAAATTATTTGAAAAAATAAAGGAATTTATATTAAATAAAAAATTCATACCTTTTCCCAAGCCAATGATCCCATTTGAAGACTCAATTGATCACTAAATGGAAATGCAAATACTTAATTGTAAAGAGTATCCAGCCAAGGACGGTTTTGAGAACAACAAGCAATTGAACATAATTGCAAGAGCAATATTAATTTATCTGAACTAGTAGAATCCTGGAAACAAATTGGCTATCATTATATATGTAAGTAAATATGTCAATAATTTAGTATTACCAGGGTTCTTTACTAATTATATTCTATCCAAATTATAAAAATGAAGTGTGTAATTATCCAACTACGATTGATTTCATTGAATGCATACAACAATTGGTCAAAGTTGGATTCAGTTACCCGAAACTTTTGTCTAGGAGTGTGTGTATGACATACATGTGTTTTATATTTTAATTAATTTGAATTTACACATCTTTAAGTAAGAAAAAAGTTGAACCAAAATTGCATCCAATTTACAAGATGCATTAGATTATGTAGATAAATGGTAGCAAATTAATGATAACATATGTTTGAAAATTTATATTTTGTTAATTTACCTTTGAAATCAATAGCTTTCTTTGTTAAAAAATAAATAT
>CAJVPN010001471.1:0-14116 GCA_910592215.1 Entrophospora candida
TTTTAATAATCACATTACTAAATTTTGATCCTTGAAATCTTTGATAATATCAATGTTCACTTTGTCTGGTTTTGTTGAAGCATGCCCCAATTATTCTTTTTATTCTAATTTTTCTGTTGATTCTTATAGAAATAATTTAATGGAAATAGAAGTGTTCATTTGTTAGAAGATTATGAAGTCTATAGAATAATTAATTTAATTTAGGATATATTCTATGGGTCATATAAACCATGTTTTATTTATAACAAGGTTTATATATATTTACATCACTTATTATAACTTATCATTTTAAAACAAGTATTACAAAATTTTTAGTCTTATTTCATTTGCTATTAGATTCAACAAAACAAAATGTCTATATTATTTCTGGCTCTATTATTATTACTGAGTTATTATTACTTCCATAATTATCATATCTACTACTATCATCATTACTGATACAACTATTGTTATTAACTCAATTCAAAAAAATAATTATAATCACAAATAAACTAAATACCTTTTGTTGTTGTAAATAGGTTTTTTTTTCATTCATCAAAAAATCCTGAGGTGTGCTAAAATATTGAATCAGTGAATACCTACATAGAAAGGATAATATCTACTTGATAACAGATCAAAGCTAATATTGGATGTGAACTCTAACTGACTTTTCCTTTCTTTTATGATTCCTATTGCACAAAGATGTGTCATAGCAACCAATTCTTCTTCAGTGATTTCAGAAAATTGCAGGGTTCCAGCTTGCAAGAAGCACCCCAAAAGTTTTTTTGCATCATTGATTAAATTGTTATTTGAATCTTGGTTCTCATGTGTAAAATATTTCCTAATATGATTGACTGCTGGTATTTTTTTCTGTGTATGATTATGAATGAATTCTGTGAAATGATTGTTTCATGTGTCAAAGAAGAATGTATGTAGATGTGATTTTCTTTATTTTCATTAGTGATGTTAGCCGGTTAATAATCTGCATGCATAAATTCTAAATTTGGTAACGGATTTACATGCTACCTTCTGGTTATAGAAATAAGATTACCAATTTAGGTAGTAAACGGCTTAGCCGGCTAAGGATTTTTTAAACGGCTAACATCCTAATTTTCTAGGTAATGTAAAGTCTATGACTTTCCTGACTCACAAAGGGTACATATACATGTGATTCTATAGCTCCTACAAGTTCATGATAGGAATGAAGTGTCTCAAACGGGACAATAAAATTTTCCGTATAATTCATTGGACCTTCGGTTTTCACAATTCTCCGTTTTTTCATGCATTGTTGACCGGAGTCAAAGGGCGACCGTTTAAAACCTTTGAAATAAACAATAACATTTGATAATATGAAGAGAAAAAAAAGCACAAGTCAGTTAATGTTATAAACAATATGCCAAATAAATAAACAAACGAAATGGAATGAATGGAAAATAATTTTTCGCATATTTTTTTTAGCAATTTGTAATTTGTTCATTGCCTTTTTTCTTCATTAAATTTAGTTAATTACTTTTGTAAGAATATTACTTGCTCTTCCCATTTCTTCTTCGACTCTTCCAACAATTTCTTTCCTTTCAACAGTCTATCCCACCTCTCCCTCTTGTCTTCACTCAAGTTCCCCTCCATCAACACTTCCTCTAACTTATCCAACTTTTCCCCTTTACATTTCCCCTTCTCCCACTCCTCTAAGTTCTCCACTGCCTTCTCATAATCCATTCTTGCTTTATTTAATTCTTGTTGAATTGTTCCAGTCGTTGTCATTTTTAAGATTTGAAAATTAAAATAATTTTTAAAAAAATTTTGTGCAAATGATAAATTAGTGGAAATTTATTTATTTACGGAAAGATAAGAAAATTATTTTATAATTTATAAAATATAAGTTAAAAATTGCCAGAGCGGGAAAAATACTCGGACCCAAATCCATTTGTTAGTATTGCCTATTCTTTGCTATTATTAACCCAAGTCCATGGGTCATTATTGAAGACATATGATCTTTTACCAACTCCTGCACTAAGGTTGGGTGACGAAATAGGATTTCTACACTTTGACGAAGGTGACGAAAGTGACGAAATCAACAAAACAATAAAATAAACCAATTATTTTGTAGATTTTAAATTATGGAATAAATTTAAAAAATTAAAATTCATTGATGCCAAATTCTAATTCACCATATAATATATGAATTTGCAACATTAAAGTTCGTTTAACAATTGGCTACAGGATGTCCTGTGTATGATGTATAGTTACACTTCATTAAATAGTAAATGAAGAAGCATTTCAACAATCGGAATTATCGGATGATTCTACAGATTTTGAAAAAAGTTATGAAACTAGCAATTGATGTGAAGCAATTCCTACTAAAATTTACGTACAAAAATTAAATATTCAACCAAGAAACATGATTTACGATGTAGAAAAAATGTTTAAAATTAAATTTTTGTTTTAATTAAATCTAAATAAAATTGAATTTTATACTTTTGTCATCTTCTTCATAATTTTGACACTTTACTTTACTCTTTCATCACTTTCGTCACGTTTCGTCACATGTGCCCATTTGACGAAATACCTTTTGCACCCCAAAATATTTTCGTCACCCAACCTTGTCCTGTACCTCAGGGACCTCTCTTTCACTTTGGTGTAATGGGCAGAATGCAATGTAGAACGAGGTGTGTATAAATTGACTGCTGCTATAAAAAACAATGACTGAATTTGACGCCCGTGACGTGTATGGCGTTCGGCATTCTCATATATTTTATTCTTCAAGGATGAACTTTTTTATTTATCATCATATATACATATACATACATACATATATATAAATCAGTTTTTATTATATATTACATATTATATATGTCATAAATGAAATAAAAGAGAATAAAAAATTTACAAAAATAATAATTCGCATATATGCAAATATTTGATTAAAAGACAATAAATTACATTATTTATTAAAATTATTATTAATATTACTAATTGCTGCTATTATTATTATTATTGCTATTACTATTATTAATTGTTTTATTAAAATACTATTAATGTTAATAATTAATAACGTACTTTTTGGTAACCATTGTTCATTAAATAAAATTAAAAAATTAAAAAATTGAAAATAATTCAAAGTATGGTTCAAGTTGAAGAAAATTGTTCAATAAATCAATCAATGTGATATATATATATATAAATTATCGACTTATAACGCAATCATCAATTCCTATTTTCTCTCTGATTAGTACTATTCTCGTTATTGCGACCAATATCATCATTTCGATTATTATTACTGCCACCAATATTACTATTACCACCACTGTTATGATTACCTTTCTTAATCTTACTATTCCCACCTCCCATCATTCTTTTTTTCAACCATACAAACATTGAAGATTGTAAATGATGATGACGATCCGTGTGTTCATTTTTCGTTCCTTTCATACTTGCATTAGTAGCAGTAGTAGCACTAGAAGAATTTGTTCCAAATTTCATTGCTATAACGCCACCTTCTGTTTCAATATTTGTTGAACCAATTGAATTAATTGATGGTGCTACAGATTCTGTTGCCTCCTCTTCATTCATAGCTTGTCTATTATATGATCTGTTATAAGCTATACCTTTAATTTTTCGTGAACTTTCTCTTTTACGAATATGATCATATGGGAAAAGTGAGACAGCTCCTGAATCATTATTGTAGTTGTAATAGTTGGTAGAAGTATTTGTGTCGGTAGAAGTAGCTGATACACTTGATCTTATTGTTGATAAATGTTGTTCGTTGTTGTTAATCGACGAATGTGTAGATGATGCTGATGATAAAATTTTTTGTTGTTGAGAATTTTTACGATTTTTTAATGAGATTGAACGAGGAAGTTTAATTGAATCATTGCCATTTGGTGGATGTGAAACAAAAGAAACTGGTCTTTTCTTTTGAGAAGGCAATTGTTGCTGTTGTTGTCTATAATTACTATTAGGTATTATTGGAGTTGAGGAAATAGAAGTCGAAGAAGTTTTCCTTGAAGCGTTTTGTAATGATGATGACGATGAAGATGATGGTTGTTGTTTATAATAATTATATATAGACATTGGTGGTGATGTTGTTAATGGTGATGATGACGCCGGTGAATACTTGTCTCCTCCTTGTTCAATCACTTGATCCAATGATAATTCAAATGGAGTCGATAAAGGTCTTTTAGGTTTTACTGTTTCTTGTTCTGATATTGTCGATAAATGAGATGTGATTGGCGATGATAAAGCACGTTTACGTCTTTTTATTTGTATTTGTTGTATTTGAGTTTGATTTCTTTGTTGAGGTAAATTTTTTAATGTCGATTGATTTTCGTTGTTATTTTTGTTATTATCAGTAGCATTGTCATTTTCTTCATTAGTATTATTGTTGTTATTTTTAATGTTTTGTGAAGGACTTTTATCTTCAACTTGAACCGCTGATAGTCAACTCAGATTCACGCCGTACCCTTCAACGGGCAAAGCAGAATTGTTAACCAAATTATCTTTGAATGATGTAAACGGTACATGACTATTGGTATAAAAACTAGTAGCATATTCTTCCTCCTCAGATATAACGTCTTGCGATAAAGATGTTGCTGGCGGATTGCTAACAGCCAATGACGATAATGATATACCAGGACTAAAAGGATCTTTAATACTACTATCTTTTTTAATATCTTTTTTAATATCATTATTCTTATTGTTGTTGTCGTCGTTATTGTTGCTGTTGTTGTTTGGAAATTGTGATAAAGTAGGTGTAATAGGTTCCTGCTGCTTTGGAATAAAATAACCCTGCATAAGTATATCTTTGGCCAACTCTCTGATCAAAACCGCCTGGTCATTCTTGCTCATTTTATCAATAACGTCAAACAATTCATATTTGGCTATAACATCTTCACGTTGTGGATGCGAATCACAAACGGTTTTTAATATACGTAACAAGTTGAGCCTGACAACAGCTTTTGGATGTGACAAACGTTGTAATAGGCGTTTGAAAAATTTAGGCTGAGCCATTTCACATGACAATGATGGCGATTTCTGGGCTATCATGTGTAATGGTTCAAGAACGTTTTCAAAAGAGTTTGCTTTTGCTGTAACAAATGCTTCGAGCATGTGCCCAACATTTTTGGGTTGCAATAGAATTGGTTCAACTTTTTGTGTTTCCTCTTGTAGCCAAGCAAGTATTGCTTCCAAAGCATTTACTTGCCAATAGGGATCAATCAACAATTCTAAATAGAACTGCAAGCCATCATGTTTCCACAACAAGTCACGACACAATTCGCCTGTGTGTACCATATCACATAATATAGGCAAAGAAAATTGCTTTAGTGGTGTTTTATTAGACGCAAAATATTGCAAATGTGGTATGACCCCGGCTTTCGCCGCTTCCTCTTGTCTTGACTTGTTTATACGACATAGATTAAACATTGTGTTGAGAACTTGATTCGAGATTTCGGTGATGTATGGTGGACTTTGTTTATCTAACACTGCGGTCAATACTTGAATAGCTCCCGCTTTTTGTAATGCATCCAGAGTGTTCGAGTTCATTGACATATTTTTTATACATTTAAGCAACGAGACAACCATGTTTGCTGGCAATTCATCCAACTCTTCAAAAATTCTTGATATCACCTTAGTTTTGGTTGCCATCACTTCAGTTACATAGGTGTCAGCTTGTGAGAATTGTAAAAATATATTGATTATTTTGTTAATATAAATGAAGGCCTTTTCATCTTCGTCCTTTATAACATCGTGAAGCGTGTTTGCCAACGGATCTAACAATCCATTTTTTGCCAATAGACGACAAAAATCATTTTTTGGAGTTGGACTCTGAAGTTCAAAAACGCTGCAGATTCCATTAACAGCTATCCAAACCAATTCCTTGCGGTCATTGTAATCCTCTTGTAGAAATTCCACCAAAACCTTCAATCCTCTACACGAAACAAACATTTGCAGTACAATGGGTGAGGTGTGACATATGTGTTTTATAAAAGTTGCGGCCTCCAATCTGATATCATATGAGTATCGTTTCAAGGTGAAATTCATTATCACAGGTATACCACCCACCAGACATAAATTTTCTTGCAAGTTAATATTATCCTCGATGATGATGTTAATTATTCTCAGTAGCTTGGTCAATACACTTGAGTAGACACATATTTCCAATATTTCAATGATCGGTATCACGCCATGAAAAATGATGAAATGACTTTTAAGTTGTTTATGTTCGTTCAAAAGATCAATCAATAAACCACATGTGATCAATAATCTCTCTTCGCTCTCATTAGGCAGTAGCGCGTTAATAAGTTCTTCTAGCCTTGAACACGCATGAGCATATTTGTCTCTAGCTATATAAGCTTCCATGTCCATCTCGTCAAATTTCTCCTCAATCTCTGCAAATGGATCATCTTCGTCACTTATATCCTCGGCGAGCCAACTATTGTTAGTAGGTCTTGATTTAATCATTAATGATTGTTTATCACCACCAGCTGCACTATTGACAACAGCGCTGCTAGAACTAGCAACACAAATCGTGCCATCATTTTCCTCATCACGAAATACATTATCATAATCATCGTCATCGTCGTCATCTTGATAAATTTGGAATTCATTTGGACTTGGTGTATCACGAAGTGGCGAGATTGGTGATGCGTTACTCATATTACTTGTTGCACTTGTAGACAGAACTTTATCATAATAAGAATCAGGTATCTCAATGCTTGGTAGGACAGGAGCTGAAACCCGGCTTGATAATGATCTATGTGACGATTGCGACTGTTTCGTTATTTCTTTTGTAAATGATGATGATGACGGTGACTGATTTTTATGATCTGATGATTGTGTGGATGACAAATCAAACAATCCTAAGCCAGCAGAATTAGGAGATTTATTATAGCGTGGTAATGGTGGTAAAGGTTTATCATCTGGTAATGACGATGCAGATGATAATGATGTAGAATTTTGTAGACCATTGATATAAGAAAATGGTCGTTTGTTGGCTTCTAAATCACTGACCCTACGACGATGTTGTTTAAATAGATTTGGAGGATAAGGAGATTTAGGTCTTGCATTGGTGGTGTTGTTTGGGGATGATGAAAAGATTGTGATGTGATTTTCTGTTAAAGAAGTTGAATAGATTGGTTTTATTGGTTGTTTTTGTTGTTGCTGTGCTGATAATGATATGGGTCTTATTATTTGTAATGGTTTAGATCTTTTTTGTTGTTGTAATAATGGTGACGAAGTCAGTGATGGTGATGGTGATGGTGACGGTGGTTCAAATGATGCAGATGATTTTAATGAGCCTCTTGAAGTAATTTTTTTGATTTTTTTAGTTAATGTATTTTGTTGTGATAAATGTATAACAGTATCCTGGGTATGCTCCCAACTAGAGCTATCATTATTAGTTACTGTTGTTGCCGCAGTTGTAGGTGTTTTAGAATTATTGTTATTGTTATTTTGTTTTTCTTGAGATTTAAAAAGTGTTTTTAAAATTCCAAGATTCTTGTTTTTATTATTATTATTGATAGCATTGTCAACAAGACTATTTGTATTATTAATATTAGTTTCACCATTGATTTGAGATGATTCCATAGGTTCTTTACCTTTCGAATGTTTTTTAGGACTTGAAATTTTGGTATCATCATCGCCACCAATATTATTTTTTTTCTTGGCTTTTTTATTATTTAATTGTTTATTTTGATGAGCAGCGATTTTTGTGATAGTTATCGAGTCATCAAAATCATCATCCCAATTATCATCTTCACTATCAGGTTGCAAATCGACCATTGATAATCTATTATTTTGTGCATTGTTTGTACTAACTACCGTTAAATTTTTTGAACCTAAATCAACAAAATTGTCCCAATTATTATCAACTATTGATACTTGATCAATTGATTTCTTTCTGTTAACATTATCGCTAGCAGATAGTGGTGATACTGGTGAAGATGTCGATGGAGGTTGTAAGGGTGATGGTGATGGTGCAAAATTTGTTGACGATGATGATGACGGATCAGTGGAAGATCTTTGGGGAAGTTCTGATTTTGGCGATAACGGTGATGGTAATGATAACAATTGTAACTTAATTTGTTCACTTTTCCTTCGCCTATTAAAAGCTGGTGGTAATTTAATATTAGATTTTGAAGCTTTTAATGCTTTGTTCCACTCTTGTACACTTTTTATTGTTTCTTCGTATTCTGTTGATATTACAGGACGCGGTACATTGTCATTGTTGTTGTTATCATTGTTGTTGTTGTTCTTGTTATTATTGATATTGTTGTTGATAATGTTATTATTATCGTTGATATTTTCCTTATTGTTAATATTAGAATTAGCATCATCATTTCGATTTACATCACCGCCACCACCACCACCACTACTATTACTATCATTATTATTATTACTACTACTACCACCACTAGCATTAATGTTACTACTATTGCCACCAGTGTTATTAGGATTAGTGCTAATAATAACTACATTATTTTTCCTAGTGTTTGCTATCCAAGGATGTTTTAACAATTTTCTTGCCGAAACACGTAAATTACTATCTTTATGGAAACACTGCATTAAAAAATCTTTTACAGCCGGAGATGCACTCTCGGGCAATGGAGGATGTTCATCTTGCACTATTCGAAAAAGTGCAGGCATCGGATCAAGATGATGATATGGTGGTTTGCCTTCCAACAGTTCAATCACGACACATCCCACGCTCCAAATATCCGATGATGTGGTCGCACCTGATAATTCAATAATTTCTGGAGCCATCCAATACGGAGAGCCAACAACACCAAAATCGCCCAATGTTGTTGTTTTAGTTGCCACACCAAAATCAGCCAGTTTTACTAAACCTTCTTTTGTGGTTAATATGTTCGCACCCTTGATATCACGATGTATTACACCTTGTTCATGTAGGTATAATAATCCTTCTAGCACTTGACTTATATATACTGCTACAAGGTTTTCAGGAAATTTACCAAATTTTTTACAAATATTGTGTAATGAGCCATTTTCACAGTACCTGGATATGAAGGATCAATTAAATAAATGCAGGATTAATATATTGTAAGATTTAAGATAAAAGATTTAAAATGAAAAATGGGAGAATTAAGTTAAACTTGAGTAAAGCAAGGTTATATATAATATTTACACAACCAATAACAAAATGATTAAACTTACTCTAAAATTATAAATAGAAACTCCCTTGTTTTAACAAATCCTTTATATTTTACAATGTTTGGATGCTAAAAAAATAAATAAATAATTTCGTGACATTGATTAATTATTGATCAATCAATCAATCATTGATTAAATAATAATTAAAATTTTAAATATATTATACTTACATTTAGATTTTTTAATAAATCTATTTCAGTCTATTAATAAATTAATAAAATTAAAAATAAAATTAAAAATTAAATAAAAAAAAACCACAAAAAAAAAACCACTACTGATTTAATCAAATCAACTAACCATGATAAAATTTAGATCTGATTTAGGTATATTACTAAGTTTTATTTTTTTAACAGCAACGGCTTCGCCCGTTTCCCAGTTTAATGCTCTGTAAACTGAGCCAAACGCACCTTTTCCAAGGCAGTCACCCAATTGCTTTTAATAAAGAAGAAGAAGACGATGATAAGAAAGAAGGTTAGTTAATATTTTGAAACATATACAATTAAAAAAAAAATTTTTTTGGATCACACACTTACATAATTATTAATGACTTGTTGATTCGTTGAATCGACCATATTTTATTATATATTTGATTTTAATTTTTTAAAAATTTTTTTTGTTGTGTAAAAATAATTCGTTTCTATGTCGTAATTTATTTTTTTAAATTGGGTTTTTTTTAAATGGAATTTGTTGAACTTTTTGATTTCGTTATATGAGGCATAAAATAAATCATTTAAAGTTGAATGAATAAAAAATAATGAATTCCTTAGAGTAAGAAATAAATCAAGAAAAAAAGAATGTGAAGAAAGTTGGGTAAAAATATGCCAATAATTAATGAGTAAAGTAAAGGAGTAAATGGGAAATGAGAAGTAGTAAAGAGGATTTTAAATGAAGGAGGAAGAATAATGGTGGAGAAAGGAATGAAACGGTAGGAAGAACTGCACTATGGAAGGTGAAATAAACTGGGAAAAAAGCTGTTCGAGGTGTGTCTAAAAATCAACTTTAGAAAAGGGAGGGTGAAAGGTTTTGATAAAAAAAAAAAAGATTTAAAGGTTATGTTTTTTTTATAGATCGAGAAAAGTAATAATAATAAAATATATAATAAAAATTAAAATTAAAATAAAAAATGTTGAAAATTAGTTTACCTAAAGTTGTTAATATTTTTTCTTCTTCCAATCGCTGATTTCAGGAAGAAACAAAAATATGTAAATATTTCTTATGAATGTAATAATAATGTAAAGAAGATAATAATAATAAATTATCTCTCTCTAATAACACATACACAAAACTTGTGGATTTTTGAAAAAAAAAAAAAAAAATATTCTAAGCTCTTTTTAAGTTTTTTTATTGTATAAGATATTCGGGTACCAAAAAAAATAAATAAATATTAATATGGAGAAAGAAAAGAAGGGGTATTAATAAATAATAATAACAATAATAATAAAATAGGGGTGGTATTACTTAAACTATAGCTTGCGGATCATCAAAAGGAGGAATTTACCGTAACACTAATTAGTCGAGTTTCAAAATTTGTTTATTTTTACTTTTTAAATAAAGATGATAACTGATTCGTTACTCGATTAATTAATAGCATCGCATATTTTGTAAACAAAAAAATATATTGTTATAAGGAGAGGACACTTTGTAAAAAAATAGAAAATCTTTAATATTAGTTAATATATTAATAATCCAAAGGTACAACAATCAATTCATTCTTTTTCACTTATCCACACGTTAATGTATTAAATTTGATTGATGTGTTTGACAGAAAACTACCCTTCATTTATCACGTGACCAAGTATTAAACAAGATTTTGTGCTGGTTTATTTTTATAATCCGTCTGGTCGGCCATCAGGGTCATTAAACTTTATATCTCCTATTTATTGTTATTATATAATAGTAATTATAATTATATATTTGTTCATTCATTCTGAGAAAAGACATCGAAATTTCTTGTAATTAGGAAATGACCAAATAAATATTAATGCAATAAAATGAGTAAATGATGTATTTGTACTTTATTGTTGTGTGTTTAATATTAAAATTGATCAAAAAAATGTTTGAGAAAATTCATGAATTAACACGAATTACACGAAATTTTATTATGTTTAGAATATAATATATAATATCAATTTTTCATTCATTCATCATTATTATATACATATTCACTCATCCACGCGGATTATAAAATTATTTTGAGAAATCAACCCCTGAAAATTTTGTTACACATATGCTTTTAATTATAATGGAAAATATCTTAAGCCTTGTATCTCACTCATTTTTTATTAAGCAAATATGGTATATTAATATATAATAACATTCTCTCCGATTATAATCCTCACGTTGTAAATTAATATCTCAATTTCAGTCAGGGGGTCTCCAGTTCAGATTTTGCTAGAAACCTTCCATATAATAATTATTATGATTATCAACACATCAAAATTTTTTTTAAAATAAAAAATTTTTTGAATTAATTAAAATAAATACAATAAATATACATATTTAAAAAAATCCCCCCTTAAATATTGCTTTAAAAAAAAACCCACCATATTAATATGTTTAAAGCCTCTCCCTCGTGATGTATGTTTGATTGAATGAATCTTCAGGGTCGCAATTCGCGCTTTAACTTTCACAAATTTTGGCATGGCAAAATGTGTGCGATCAGCATTTATATTGTATGCTATATTCATACTTGGCGATGAGAAAAAGGGGTGCCTAAAACATCAAATAAGTTATGGTAAGTGCTAATCAGACATTAACCAAAATGATCATTGCCGATCCGAAATTGGTTTTTCATATAATAATAATTTTAATAGCAGCCGAATTATATCCGAAATTATTCGGACTCAATTTAACAGTGATAAAAATTTGGGTTGCATGCATAAGCTTGTACCCTTGATATAATACCATTCTTTATCATGTGATTTCAAAATAAATACGTCCAGCTAAGATGGGTTTTCGAGAAAGAGGTATATTATAATTCCAATAGTAGAAGGTTCTTTTGCCAATACAGATTTTCTGATCGATGAACAATAGCAATTTCAAGAAAAATAGCCTTTTCATATTCAGTGTTATTCAATATGTACATACAATATTATTGATTTTTATTTCCTAACCTGTTTCTTAATCTGCTGAAAAAAGTCTCTTTTAAAGGTTGAATTGGAAGCAAAACAAAAAAAAATTTTAAGTCGACGGAATTTACAATCTTCAGAGGAAAACATCCATTTATCCATTTTGGTCAGGTTTACAATATTTGTATTGACTTTCTATGATTTCTGTTACGAGAATTTGTCTAATTTGTAATCATTGCCCATTTACTAGCAAGATATCCAGATGACCACCCAGATTCAATCCATATACTGTAAATGAATGGTTTGTGGTCGAAGGTATAGACTTAGGGCTCCGAACAAATCTCAAGTCAAACGGGTTCCTAATTTTTTTAATTCCTGTTTGCTAGTCTCGTTTCAACGACTTTTATATGTTATAACGTGAAGTTAATGAATTCAATTGAAATGAGGATTTACTGTATTGTTAATATTAACATTAATAACGAAAGCAATAAATATGATAATCGCATTGTTGAGATGCCTCTTTCAACAGGCGCAACATAATGTTGTTTACCCAAAAGTTTTAAAACTTAATAAATATAAAAGCACACAAAAAAAAACTTGTAAATATATATTCCAAGCTCTTTTTTGTTTCATCAGTTGTTTCCGAGGAGCCAAGTTTTTCTTTTGCTGAATACAAATTCAGTTCCCACACACGCGATACATGATCGGGGTAGATAAATCATTGATCAGGGATTCGGTACTTTATGTTCCAGGGTCAAACTAATTATCAAATACTGTGCAAATAATTATATAAAATGATTGATTAAGTTACTTTGCAATAATAATCCCATCTTTATCTTTATCCTTATCATTATTGTAGTGGACAACGAAAATTTCATCAAGGATAACTTTTGGTCTTTGCTTGAAAAAGCATAACTTCTGGTCCTCGCAAAGGAAAATAATAGATAACTCTGTGATAGAATCATTATTTTATCAAATAAAATTAATCGTCAATAAAAATAAAAATAAAAACATTGTCTTTATTTTCTCTGTTTAAAGCGTTTTGATAAACGTTTATTTGCTTTAGTGAGCAAGCAAGGCTAGGAATAACGTTGTTGGTTAATTAGTGGGTGTCAATGAATGTAAAGCTGTTAAACAAGCTACTTGAGTTGTTTTCCAAGTAAACCAAAACAAGTTTGCAAGGTAAACGGCTGAAATAAAGTGAATAAAGGAACTTTATAGCACTGCAAAGGGCCATCTTTGTTAATTACAGTTGTCTGGTACCATTAAGTGTGCTCGCAGATTCGTAATTGAAAACCAATGTAAATTCGTAAACTAATTAATTGGCAAGATAGCCCAAAAGTTGGACCATAATTGTTAATTAACCAAAATATCACCATTTAACGAGAATCAAAAAATTGTAAAAGTTTATTATAGGAAATATTATTTATTACAAGAATAAAATAAAAAGATAAATTAAAAAGAAGGTAATAAGTTTATGGTGGAGATTAATTAGTCATTCATCGCTTTACTAAAGTTTAATTAATTGTTAGTAATAATTAATGGATAGTAATTTACAATTAATTAATAATGAAATTTTTATTCACCTTTGTTAACATTTTAGAGAAAAAAATTAAAATCAAGATCATTTAACGAACTATCATTACTTGTATAAATTTTCAAGCTTTTTGATTTAGCGATCTCATCATCTAATATTCTACTTGCATGATATGCATCTGGATGTGATTTGTGTGCTTGTTGCGAAGCATTACTACCACTATTAGTAATATTATTGCTATTATTATCATTAATAATTTCTTTAAATTTATTTTCAGCAAAATCTAACAGCTCTCTACTAGTTGGTCTTTTAGATGGATCCACATCCCAACACCTCTGCATCATTTGCACATAATCATCAGACA
>CAJVPN010001472.1:0-14104 GCA_910592215.1 Entrophospora candida
CTACCCAAAATTTGGGCTTGTGCTGGTGAATTTGAAGTTTTTTTGGATGATGTAAAACAATTCATTGAGAATGCTAGGTCACAATCTGTCAACACTGAATTTGTAATGGAAAATAATAATTTTCACGGTTATGCTGTTTGCAAACTTTTGGATAGAAACAATGGTGCAAAAAATACTTGTAGACACATTGGAAGATTTTTATTTACTAATTGATTAATCTATTAAAGAAAGATGAAAAAAGGAAGAGAAAGCAAAAAGAAAAGGAGGAAGTGGTTTTATTGGTTAGGTTTTTGATCAAGTTTTGGAAATTAAAAAAATCAAATTATTAATATTTTTTTTGGAGAGGAAGTAGTGGTTTTTTGAATTTTTAGAATTGATTTTTCATTATTATTTTTATTTTTTAAAAAGTTAATAGATTTTTACATAGAATCATTTAATCATTCATTCATATTCATTTTAAAAGTAATAATAATAATAATTAATTTTGGCGGTTTTTTTTCACTTCATTTTTAGTATTTAAAATCAAGTTTTTAAATAATTCTTTACTTATCATTTATCATTATTATCATTTACTATATATCATTTATCATTTATCATTTATCATTTATCATTTATCATTTATCAAATTTTTTCATTCATATATTTAACATTTTTCATTATTATTGTCATTTATCATTATTATTATTATTGTTATTATGTTTTTAACCCTCCAAAATAAAATAATGGCATTTTTAATTCAACTTTATTTTGTTATCATTTACAGTTGCTACGTTTGAATAATCAAAATTAGAAGAGATCCAAAGAAGCAAGTATTAATGATAGATTTAGTGGTTTCTTGGAAATTCTTTTTTTCTAGTTTATTACTTTATTTAGAATAATTGTACGTGTAATGATGTAATTTTTCATATCTCCTCCCACTTGTGGACCAAAAAATTGCAAAAAAAAGAATCATATCCGAATTCAAGGGTTGAAGTTTTGTTTATAAATTTTGTTTTGCAAATAAGATTGTAATTGTTCAAAATAAAACCGGATCAAACATCTTTATTTTTAACTACAAAAACTACCATTTAATCATTTCAAATTTCTTTAATATTAAAAAAAAAAAGATCTTTGAGCTAAAAAGAAAGAGAACAAGACAAGAGTAAGTAAGTATTGTTTTTTTAAAAAGGGTGGTTGTGCGCATTTTCGTCATGCTAGTTATGATTATATAAAAATAATAAGAATTTAGAACGTTCGATATCATCAAGAAAGAAAGTTATAAAATGAAATGTACAAAAAGATAAAGGGGCTTGATGCCCTTTTAAATTGTCATTCTCTTTGGAAAGTTGTAAAAAGTGCTACATAGCAATAAATGAAAATATACAAACAGACGCCAAGTAATAAAGTATTTTAATTAATGATAGAGGCAAAACTAAAGGGATTTCCCATTTTAAAGAAAGAATTAAGGGAAATCTCTTATATTATAATTACCATAAAAATTCTTTTAAGTAACGTAATAATAATATAGAATGCCCCCACATAACATTAGTTGCAAAAAGAGAACGGAGTTTTTATTGTTGTTTCCAAAAGGAACGGACGGAATCAATATCATAGTTATAATTAGAAATGTTTGTCATTCTAAATGAATATGTTGTGAATTTATAAATTTGTAATCATAACTCAAAAAATCTCCACCACATAATAGTACTATATACTATTATTTTTAAATCGTCGGAATGTTTTTGAAAAAATAAACATCTTTAGAAAATATAAAGCAAAAATAAAGTTATTTCCGATGCTATGATGTGAAACCCGAGCTTGACTCACGGTGATGTCAGCTATAGAATTTAAAAATTTAATACAAAATTATATTTATTAGGATAATTACATGTTAACGAAAGAAAGAAAAAACAAACAAATTATTGTAATAATAAATAATAATGATTCAATGCTTAATTAGTCAAATTCAGATTGATGCTAAATATTCGTTAATTCATCAATTATTTATTTTCTCTTGTCTCCTTTAACAGTGTTTACTATTTGTAGATGTACTCTTTGCATATATTGCTATTGTATCATCAGAAGATAAGGAATCGAAATCAAAAGAGACGATTATATTAATGCCGTAGTTACTATAACAAACGCCAATACCACCACCATCATTGGTTTGTTTGATTGGTCCTTTCATGGTAATGTTTATTTTGGTTAACTGAATCTGATAGTTGCCGATGCAAAACTGATGGTTGCCGATGTAAAACTGATGGTTGCCGATGCAAAACTGATGGTTGCCGAAACAAAACTGATGGTTGCTGAAATAAAACTGATGGTTTAATACAATCATGTTCGGTATTATTATGAATTACAGGGATGTGGCATCTCCCCCCATCTTCGCTATTACTCTTGATAGTTTGTAGATGCCGTTTCATTTATCTTATTTTTTATAAACAAGCGTGATTTGTAATGACGATGTAATACTTGACAGTTATTTTATGATGGTAAAGATGTTTCTGGTGATTATGTATATAGAACCGTTTATCAACTAATATTCAGTTTCTTTAATAAAACTGAAATTAACAGTTCACTAATTAATTAAATAAATTAATATGGATAGCTTTGCCAACTAGCGATGGTTTTATAATATTATATGATTGTTTTACTGCAATGTTGTTATTAAGCAGGTTACCATTCAGAAGAGAGTTATTAGAGGGAATTTAAGGTGTTTAAATACTTCTTATGTTTCACTAAAATTGTGAGATAAAACGCGAAACTTTAACTCGTGTAACATTTAAAAAAACAAGTTTCGCTAATTCTGGATGCTTATATATACCATGAGAAAGAATCTCATGTTCCTTAGATTATACAGATAATCTTTTGACTAATTTTATGTAATCTCTCTTTTTTTTGAAAGAGAAAGAAAAGAATTGAATTGATTAGAGATGGGTGTACCAATCAATAGAAAATCATTCTTTAGATAAATATATTTTTTTTTTGTGTGTGTGAATTTTCATTATTTAGATAAATGTTTTTTGTGCATTTTCATATCAATAAGTAAAAGCCATTCTTTAGACGTTTTTAGATGATTTTAAAAGGTTTAAAATCAGATGGCTAAATTTAGAGTGTTGGACGCCTGATAGATAACCGTATTTCTATATCAGTAAATGAAAAATCTTCTTTGGATAAATTTAATGAAATATCATTTTTTAGATAAATATTTTTTCCAATAGGTAAGATAGAAAAATTATTTTAGAATTCTTAGAAACAATTTATTATTGTGTAATTTTTTAAAAATTTTTTTAACTTCAACACTACAATACTATTAGTTAGAATACAATATATTCCGTTGTTTTAACATTTTTTCTGCATCATAAAAGAGAGATTTCATTCGCCACTACATAGTTATCTCTGCAGTCTTCAAACTATTTCTGAATATGCTTAATCTTCTTTACTCTACTGCACAGCTTGAAATAGACAAACAAATTTAATTTATTGAAATATTAGCAGGTATTGTAAGAGATTTATCCAATAAATATGCAAGTTAATCTCACCATTTAATTTCAAACCAAGATATATAGACCAGTAAATTTTCAAAAGTATTGTTAATTCTCTGACTGCTGGATAACAACAATCATATCTTCTGCGAGTGCCTCCTAAATGAAAATATTTTAAATAAATTCTTTTTAAAGAAAAATTTCTGATTTTAATTTTTATCATATTGATATAATTATCTAAACTACACGTTTCAAATGTTGTGTAGTTAATTCTGCTTTTTAAAATTAAATTTTAATTATGGCTATCTAGTTAAAGAAAATTATGAATTAAATGTGAAATTTTGTAACGCGTAATATCATCGCAAATATTCCAGGGTTTAAATTTTATAAATAAATCTAGGAGATATAAAAAAGATCTCGAATAAAGCTAATGTTGTTTATAAGTTTCATTTAGTGGTCTCCATATCTTTAAATAAAATATTGAATTGTAGAATATTTATTTAATTTGTTTATAATTTCCTTCTCAAATATCATCCACCATCCGGTTGTTTTTTATCAAAACCTTGCTTTTACTAGAAAATAATTCAAAATTAGACTGGCGCATACGTTCAGCGATCAATGGTTTCATCAGCTTTCTTTTCTTCTCGTCATGAGCTGTTTGCGTTTACACTTCCTAAAGTAATTAGTTTTCTTTGTCAATCAAAATTTCACGTGACAGAAAATGGTCTAATGCTGGAACACGTAATGCAAAAAAAAATAGGAAATTGTTGGTTATGGTTTGTTTTGTTATTTATCATAATGATTGTCCTCTTTGTGGAAAACTGTTAAATTTCTGTGAACAGATATATTAGAAAATTCTTGGCTTGCAGGATAAAAAAGAGCATGAATAACCAAAGGTTTACATATAAATTATATCATCAGCGAAAATAATTTATTATATTTATTATTTATAACAAGCAAAGCTGAACTGAGTTATACTAAGGTTGGGTGACAAAATGTCTCATTTTCTTCACATGCCAAAAATAAATGTAAAAAAATAAACTCATGATGTCAAATATTAATTAGCAGTTAAATTATTCTCAGTTGTTCTACATAATGATGGATATGAATGCATATATAGGGAGACTGCTAAATTCATTCTTTTTATCAAAGCAATATTAAAAAAGAATTAGAAAATGCCGGCCAGACTTTATCAAAAAGGATTTAAAGAGTGTATTGGTTGAATCAGAAGTTAATTTGGATGGTGGTTATATTGATGATGATGAGAATATGGAATTGGAAAGCCATAAAGATTGAAATGATGATGATAATAATAAAGTTCACGAATCAATGAACGAAAATTTATTTTCGGAAATAGTAAATGAAGAAGCATTTCAACAATCACAAATTCTGTAGAAAGCCGTGAAATGTGAAGCAGTAATTACTACTAAAACTTTACATACAAAAATTAAGTATCCACGATTTATGATACTTTTGTCATTTTTGTCACACGTTCCCGATGAAATATTTTTTACACTCCAAAATGTTTTCGTCGCCCAACCTTAGCTTAAATTCGGCTTAAACATAGAAAAGCACTAATTCAAACTCATCTCGAACTCAAAAACCAAGTTCAAGTTGAGCTTGAGCAACTTGAAATTTTATAAACCATTATAATTGTAGGAGTAAGACAATAATAGAAATATCTTTACTATAATGGATTGTGTATTTAAGTCATCATCCGACAGACTAAAAATTTCAAATGATCTATTATTTGTGCTTTTTATAAAAAATGTTATTAGGTTCTGAAGTATATGCATACAAACATCTTTATTATTATTTAGTTGAGCTGAATTACTTGTTTACTCAAGTTATTCATTATATTCGATTCATTTATTCATTCATTCAAACTATTTTGAATTATTTGTTTATTTATTTTATTTGATGTAAAAACAATAATTTAAAGCAAACTTTATTTAAACAGAAACACAATGTTGAGCAGATTCAAATTAAAACTTGAATTTTTAAGTTCAAGAAAATAGGCTCTTAAACTGTTTTTTAAGTAATTAATTTGATAAATAAAATAAAATATATAGTATAATTATTTGTTACTTAAAAAAAAAAAAATATTAAACTTAATTTATCAAGTCAAGTTGAGCCTATTGTTTTTTGATTTGAACTTGGCTCAAACTCAAAAAATTCGAGTTTCAACTTGAGCCATCTTGGCTTGTTCAGAAGAATGTTTAAAGAGAACAAATAACCTTTAAATATAATAATCTTTAATTAAAAAATTTATCTTCAATAGCTATAATACATATAAATTTATTGCTAGAAATAGTAAAATAAAACAATATTAATTATTTTTGTAATTTATTTTTTATTAATTATTTGAAACACTTCTAATTCATCATATTTACTACCACCTACTATATTAATGTTATTATAAGAAAAATTTGCACATTGAATAATATGATTTGACATCAACACCACCAAATAGAGCTGAATATGAACCATGATACTGAATTGCCCATCAATAATTATTAATAACATAACTAAACTGTGCAGAATTAATATTATTTCTATTACTAATATTAAAAATAAAACTTTCAGTTGTATTTTTAATTACACCCTCTCCATTATTTAAATTCCAATTAAGTGGATTAATTGATCTGAATTCTGTATTTTGCCAACTACAAGAATATTATTGAACTGTCACGTTTTCGTTTAAAAACTTGTTCTTAAGAAATCAGTTATTATTTATTTTAAACGGTAATGGTGATCATCACAGAAATTTTCCAAAAATCGTTACAGATTTATTAAAAAGTCAAAATATTCGTTACACGATTCAATGTCAGTTTTTTTATAGTTCTAATTAATATTAATTCATTTACATCAGATCTACTATGGACTCAAGAATTATAGTACTATCAGAAGTATTTTACAAAGGAACAAGGTGAAAAAAAATTGCTCTTTATATCTTCAAAATAAATAATACTC
Organism: Entrophospora candida; assembly: GCA_910592215.1. Classification (NCBI taxonomy): domain Eukaryota; kingdom Fungi; phylum Glomeromycota; class Glomeromycetes; order Entrophosporales; family Entrophosporaceae; genus Entrophospora; species Entrophospora candida. The sequence continues at coordinate 6,441 of CAJVPN010001472.1, forward strand.
TGACATTTTGAAGCTTATTTAAAAAGAAAGGATTGCCTAGGAAATTTACCAAGAAGAAAGAAAATTCACAACTAACTAAAAATTACAGATATTTATTTATAATATAATAAAAATACAAATTTGTATCTAGATTAATTTATTTTTTTATCAATAATTTGAAAAACTTACAGTTCATCAAATTCACCATGATCTAATATCATGATGTATATATTCTTGAATCATTATCACTATGTATTTGACCATTTGAATGAAATAAAATACTTCTACCAAAACATGGCAATCACAAGAAATTGCATAACCATATTTTTAACTCTCAACAACATAACTAAATTGTACAGTATCAACATCATTTCTATCAAAAATATTAAATATAAACTTTGATTTGTACATTTACATTTCCGTCCATTCCAATCAAGTGGATTATAACAACCAATTATTTGTTCTGAATTTTTTATTTTAGCAATTACAAGAGTTTTTTTGATGATATCGCATTTTTGATGAAATGTAACTGGTTCTAGACCATCTCTCCTGCTGCAATACAGTAGTTTGAATTCATATTTGGCTTTTCTGAGCAAAGTGTATGGTGGAACTTCATGAGCAATCTTACTTGCAAAAAGCAAAGCTTGCTACTAATGATTGAGTGTTGTTGAAACTATTCTTAATGACAATAAATTTGAATTTTGTTGTTTCATCAGGAGTCAAATAATTATTTGAAATATTGTTTCACAAAGCTTCAGGAAATAACACTTGATATGGTTTAATTTTGTCAATAAATTCTTTGTTAGTGATACTTTGGAATCGAATTAAAGGAATGATTTTTTAAAATTTTTCTTTAAATTTATGAGTTCATCTTCATTTAACTCTGAAAAAATTTTTTCTCCATCCAATCCCCATTGAATGATATAATTCCAAATATCAATTTCTTCTAAATCCAAAACATCTTTTTTTAAAATAGATACAAGCATTGGTTCTTTGATATCTTTATAATCATTGGATTTTAGGAGACATGCTGATGTATTGCTAATTAATTTTTCAATATAGTCATTAAGTATATTGAGTGATTGATTCTTTGATGAAATTTGATATAGATTATTTAAACATCCAGTATCCATTCTTTTTCATTTGCAATCAAATAGTTTGTACATCATCAAGTAATTCATCAGATTCATCAAAATTTAATTCATCACATGCAACAATAAGTTCAACAATTTCATCAATATGAATAATATCTTGTTTTTAAAATAACAGAATGAGCTTTGAAGGTTTTCTCCAATTGTTATTTTCCATATCATAAAAATCCGATTCATTCAATAATCTTGTTAAATCATTAACAAGTTTATTGGTATGTTTTGATGGTAATGTTTGTTCAATTTTGTTTTTTCTCTATTTGTTTATTTTTTTCCAATGAGATTTTTTTTAGAATTAGAATGACAACGAATTGTAATGCATCACAACCGCCCCACCGCCATTCTTATGGTAATAACTATAGTGACGACAAGTGGTGGTAACCAAACATTCTTATGAAAAAAAAAAAATGAAAGTGACGCGTTAAAAAAAAATTATTATTGGTACTTGGCATTGTACAAGATTTTTTTTTACAGTTGCACAATTCATTAATAAATTCATTAAATCTAAATAATAAATATAACTAATGAATGATAATGATTGCTATAGATTCGAATCAGTTCAAATCAAATTATATATTTAATATTCGAATCAGAATCAAAGATTAGGTGATTCACATTTCATTGATTCGTTCGGAGCGCTTTGTCAAGAAACTTATCTAAATTTGCTAGGAATTGGTAGGACTTGGAAAATATCAGAAATCATCTAATAAACCATGGTCTTCTAGCAAGAGTCCATGGTAACATTAAAAGGATGCCTCAATGAAAAATTAAAATGGTTATTGATAAAAATATTGCAGAAATAGTAATAGTAAAGAATTTTCTGGAGAAGTTCATGGATTACCAAGTCCAGGAAGAAGTATCATTAGAATAACTCAGTCGGTTGTATTTTTACCAGCTGAAATGAGTTATAAATCAGTGTATAGAGATTTTATGGCTGGTCTAGAAGAAGATAGCAAATTGAAATCCTTAAAAAATGATGCATTTAGAAATTATGACATCAGAGATTCAAATTATGAGTCCAAGGACTCAATTTGTGATACTTGTCAACATTTTCGAAATGGTTTACATTACAATGCTCTCCGGGAGAAAGAAGCTAAAGAATTACTAAAAAATTTAAAGAAAATCTGTCCAAGGCAAGATTAGAAAGAAATTATTATAATAAAAATACTAAATTGACTGAAGACTAGTTGATCAAAATTATTCAAAGGGTAAAACACAATATTGTAGCATTGATACTACTGCACATTATAGTTAATGTTGCTTGACGAAATGTTACCACAGTTGCAAAAATATTACGTCAAATTCGTTGCCATTAAGTCAATAAAATATAAAGCTCGCAAAAAAAAAATTTATAAATGTATTTCCAATCTTTTCCTTTGTTTCATCAGTTATTCTCGAGGAACCAAGTTTTCTTTTGCTGAATACAAATTCAATTCCCACACACTCATTTACCGCTAAACTCGAACATTTCTTATATTAATTAATATTAATAACGTGATAAATGATAGGTATTTTATGTTCCAGGGTCAACTAATTTTAGTATATCAAATGAAAATTTTACGCAAAAGCTATAATTATTATTGTGTAAATAATTATGGAAGTTTTTATAATGTCAACATTGATTGATTAAGTTACTTTGCAATAGTAAACCCACCTATATTTATCTTTATTGTAGGATCAACGAAAATTTGTTAAAGATAACTTCTGGTCCTCGAAAAGGATAATTAACATTCTAATAAAATAAAACTCTGTAATAAGAGAGAGACTCTCTCTCTCTCTAATAGAATCATTATTTTTATTAATTGTTAATAAATTTTTTAAAAATAAAATAAAATAAAACGTTACTTTGTTAATAGCGCTTCGATAAAAGAAACAAGTATATTTAGTGCCTTGGTAAAAGGTAATAATTTTGGAGCTTTGGTAAAAGGCCATATTTATTTGCTTTAATGAACAAGCAAGCAAAGTTAGGACTAACGTTGGTTAACTAGTGAGTGTTAAAAATGATTAGTAATGTAACCTGCATTAGTGAGTAAGCAGAGTTTAGGACTAACATTGGTTAACTACCGGGTGTTAATGAAGTATCGTCCAAAGGTCAATAGAAATGTTATTGTAATCGTAAGGCCGTTAAACAAGCTACTTGAATTGTTTTGCAAGTAAACCAAAGCGAGTTTGCAATCGGCCAATAAATGTAAACAAGGGTAAACAACTAAAACAAATCGAATGTGAGAAATAATGTATATCCGTAATAAAATTTCCTTTTAACAACAATATATATCCTGTTTTACTTTCTAATGTCAACTTCTTATACGGGTATTTAGTGTTCCACGAAAGAGGGGAAACACGATCCACCAAAATAATAACTAGGCGTTGCTCTTATTATTAGACAATGAAGCCAAAGTAATGGTGTATAATGATAACTTTAGTCTGTGACGTGTGACTAAAGTGATAGAAAAATACTTATTATAGTATAATTTTGAGTTAAGACTATGCCTTCCAACTTTAATGATTGTTCATTTTCGTCATATGCACCATTGCCCTATAAAAAAATATTTTAGTCATTTGAGAGCAAAACTTTATTTATTATCAATAAACACGAGTCTTTAACATCTCAAGAAAAGGTATCAATGTATTAATTAAATGGCGATTTAAAATTTCCTGGTATTCCAAATTTTGTTTTAAACAATCAACTTTATTTTCTTTTCATTTGTGTGAGAGAAAAAAAAATTTTTTTTTAACACATCATTTTATATGAAAAAATGAGTGACAATAATTAACGTGATGATAATGTAATATTCTCAAGCAATGGGTTTGGTTAACCAATATATTAATTAATACTGATATCATTTTAGAAATGACATGAACTGGATTATTTAAAACCATTTTCAAAAAACTCCAACCATTTATCATGAGAGTTCCACTAAATATTTGAAAAAGTTAATTTTGTTTGTAATTAAATAAATAAATAATAATGTAAGTAAAATAAAAATATAATAATAAACCAGTTAGTTGTATACCTTTTTAAACATTTCTTTAACCTCTTCAAGAGCATCAGATGCTGATGGTCGTTCATTTGGATCATGTTCACATAGTTTTGATGCTAGATTTGAAAGATCTGTTGGAATGTTGCGGATATTGCTTGAAAATACCAAATGCCCAACTCCCCATAAGTCAACTTTCTCATCATGCTTTCCCCTTAATACCTCGGGTGCATGTTCATTTTCCTTGAGCTGCTTTAAAGCTTCTTGTGGTGCAATTTCAGCAGATTCAAAGTCAATTAAAATATATATTTCATTATGTAGGATTATGTTTGGCCATCTGATGTCTCTATGCATCAGTGGATGAGGTTTTATATTATGTAAATCCTATTAAAAATATTAAAAATATCATTAGATGTACATATATAATTAATTATATATGCAACGTATCTATATCAAAACCATAAGACCATCTCACTTTGATGCAAGTTAATATACAAGTTAATGCTCTTAGCAGTTCATTCAAATCTGATGGTTTTCTATCATCTCCACGAGGTCTCAAATGAACATTTCTACCATGTGAAGCAAATAATTCATCAACACATCTGATTTCATTGTCCTGTGTGTATGTAATGACTTTTAGAAAAAAAAAAATAGTGTAATACAAATGAACAAGAAAAAAGCATTGACTTACTTTCAACAACTTGTAAATATATTTTAAGTGATTAGCATCTTGTTCTGTGCAGAGAATTTTCTTAACTGTGTAACCAAGTTCTACTACATTCCCATTTAATCGATTTAGCACTTGAAACTCGGGATTATCTTTTTTTGGACATAGATCCAATATCATTGGTAGTAATCGACCTATAAAAGGTGAAAAATAATAAATTGGAATTTTATAAACAGTTTTGAAATCATTGCATATACTGTACTTACATATGTTTCTAATGTAAAACATTGCATTGATTCTATCCGATAATTTGTTTAAATCAAATACATTAAGACTTTCACTGTATATTCTTAGATTCTGATCATTTCTGGAGGTGGATTTATATAAAATAGCAAAGGTGACAAGAGCACCTTTAGCATGATATCCAAAAATGTAAGGGGCATCACCATAGTTCCAAGTTTCAAATTTTTCAATTAACTCATTCTCCGGTTTTTCTCTATCACCTCTTGGCTTTTCCTCACCACGAACAAGACAAAGATTTTCCACTAACATGATAAAATCAGGTCTACATTGTCCTAAAAGGCATTTATTTATTTATTATTATTATTATTATTATTATCACTATCATCTATTCTAATTGCCAATACAAAAATTCTATGGTTATCCACCTTTTTTTTTTAAAAAAAAAAAATTTCTTTTACCTGAGCATATATTATTGTTGGTGTTACGATCAAACTCCATTGACTTCAAGTTTTCACCAAATGTTTCAAAGGACTTTTTAATCACATCATCCCAGAAACTGTGATATGAATCTTCAGTTTCACCAGTTTTGTGAAGACTAATTATACTGGACAACAGATTTACAAAAAAAGATGTACAACTTTTGAAATTATTAAGGTAAAAGTATTTATCACGTCCAGTTTCATCTATTCTAAAGGGTCCAATTGTAGAAATTGAATTAAAAAGGGGTGGAGTAAGTGGTATTTTGATATTTGGTGGTTCTTTAAGAAATTGTTTAAGATTGTATCTATTAGGTATTTCATTAGGACTTTTGAGTAGTTCTCGTAAAATTTCAACAGAGACATCTACAAAAAAAAATATATAATAATGATCGATAATAATTCAGAAATAATAACAATAATAATAAAAAAGATTTTTAGTATATATTATATTAATAGGTAAATTATGTAATAATAAATATTAATATATCGAAGGGATGATGGACTTTAAACCTAAATAAAAATATAAAAAGAATTTCCTAGCAGAAAGAGGTAAAAGATAAAAAGGAAACAACAATCATAAACGAAATTTTATATAGTTTACACACCTTTCACCAGAATATTTGTTGTCACTAACACGTATTGCATAATAGCAAATATGAAAAAAAAAAAAAATGCAAGTTAGTCAACAAATAGAAATGAACATATAAGTAATTTCTTTTACTAACTATCATCCCAGAGATGTGTTACTATGAGCGTTAAAATATGCTCAACTTACCTCCTTAGTAGAAAGTAATGTTAAAGTTGTGAGTAGTATATCAAACAAATAAATAAATAAACGAATGAAAAATTTTTTTTTTTTTAATGCAATTTGTCCGTTACCTTCTCCTTTACTTATTTCTTTTTGATACAACTCGTCCCAGCTATCTCTCCTTTTCTTCGATTTCTCCAAATCTTTTATCAATCTACTTCTTCGCTCCTTCCACAACTCCTTCAATTCTTCATCATTTCCCCATTATTTTCTCTCCAGTTTCCCCTCCAACCCGTTCAAATCCTTTTTCGCCTCTTCATATTCTACTTCTGTCTTTTGTAATTGTTGTTTTATTCTTTCGATCGTTTCCATTTTTTTTTAGAATTAAAAAAAGTTTTTGGTAATTTATTAGACTACTTGATCAAAGTATCATCTGATTACGAAATAGTCTATTATTAAAGATTACATAATTGATCATGAATACATGATAGGATGTTAAGATATTTCACATCCAGTGCTAATTTGATCCTCTGAGCTGAAGTTGTTTGACAAAATGTTACCACAGTTGTAAAATTATTACGTCAATTCGCTGCCATTAAGTCAAAATGATGCAAGTAAAATTGCTTTAAAGGAGAATAAAATATAAAACCTCACTAAAAAAACTTATAAATATATTTCCGAGGTCTTTTTTTTCTTGTATATCCTAATACCTCCTTTGTTTCATGAGTTGTTCCCAAAGAGTTTAGTTTTTCTTTTGCCGAGTATAAATTCAGTTCCCACACACTCATTTCTTGCATTAATATTGATAACGTGATACTAATATATAATAAAATCGTCGATTAGGGATTCGGTACTTTATGTTCAAGGGTCAACTAATTTTAGTGTATCAAATGAAAAATTTTACGCAAAAGCCTTTTATAATTAATTGATCAAATTACTTTGCATCCTTATCTTTTATCCTTATTGTGGCGAAAATTTCATTAAAGATAACTTCGGGTCCTCATAGAGGAAAATAATACATTCTAATAAAATAAAACTCTGTGATATAATCATTATTTTTATTAAAAAAATTAATCGTTAATAAACTTTTAAAAATAAAAATATTGTCTTTATTTTCTTTGTTCATAGCGTTTCGATAAAAGAATAAAGTGTAGTTGGTCTTTAATAAAAGGTAATAATTGTGGAGCTTTGGTAAAGAGCCATGTTTATTTGTTTTAGTGAACAAGATTATGACTAACGTTGGTTAACTAGTGAGTGCTAACAACGATTAGTAACGTAATTTGCTTTGTAAGCAAAGGTTAGTCGGAAATACTGGTAGTATTATTGTAATCGTAAACGTAAGGTTGTTAAACAAGCTACTTAAGTTGTTTTGTCAAGTAAACCAAAGCGAGTTTGCACTCGGCCAATAAATGTAAACAAGGG
>CAJVPN010001473.1:0-14103 GCA_910592215.1 Entrophospora candida
TTATTATGACAAACGGTTTAATTAATAAGGGGACAATACTCAAATCCGTTGTAACAAGAAATGTGCTGTGGCGAGGTCCGCTGTGACGAGGTTTGACTGTAATATATAAAAAAAAATTAATAAATGGTGGTTAACCGGTTAACCACGGTTAACGGTGCCAACCCCTAGTCTAATCTATCCATGATCAAAGTGTATTTGTCAGTTGAAGTGAGAATCCCATTCCCTAAATTATAGCACAGATTTCATGAAACTTGATCTATTAGACTATTTATTTATAATCATTTATAAAGAGCAAGATCATTTAGCATAAAAGCACCTACCATATGAAAACTATTGAGATACGTTAGTAAATATCTAGGCATGTCAGGAAATGGTTTCATTTTATGAAAACATTTTCTTTGATATAGTTTTATCATTGGGATCTACGATGAATGAATGGCATAGACTTTGAAAACCACGGAGTCAAAAGTATTAAATTCAAAACAATATAGCCATCTTGTGAAGTTATAACTGATACGTAATAATACTTACTGTTCATTCTACATTTCAATCCTAAATTGTGAATAGCAGTCTCTACACTTTTCAACACTAAGAGTCCATTTTTTTTTGGGTTCTCCATATTAATTATAAAGATATGGCTCTGCAACTAGGGGTTGCAACCCTAACCTCTGATTGGTCAGCGGCTATATCAACTTAGTCATGTGTGTAATAGTAATGTATCACGTGAAACCGATTTATTGCTAGAAGGTTTGGATCAGAACCTGTTTGTCCTCGAATAGTAGCTGAGTACAAGCAAAAATGCTTTTTAATATCAAATTAATAAATTAATTGTTATAATTATTGTCTTTATTGCAATTAAAATAAAATAAAAATATGCAATGCATACTTTGAACACATGACATCTTTCAAATTAGTAGATGTTAGATAAACATTTAAAATGTGTGAAATTAATTTATTTGGAATTTTAGTACATTGTGACATCATTAATTTAACAAATTACTTAAAGAAATTTTAGATCTACTACTATGTGACGAAGATTCTTCACGAGAACCTGAACTGGGCCCACTATCATTACTATTATTGTCACTTTTTGTTGCTGTTGATGTTGGTAATGAAGGAAAATATGCTGGTTGTTTTCCTTTTACTGTCGTAACAACCTCCTCCACTTTCTGCTGTTGCTGTACATGTTGTTGATCATAATCCATCGATTCAATATCAACATCTTCTTCATCCACCATATCTTCTTCTTCAACTTCTTCCTCGTCCTCTTCTTCTTCTAAATCCTCCTCGCCTAATAGTCGTAAACAATCTGCTATGATCATTCTACTTTGAACCTCGGGTGATTCAATTCTATTTTCCAAAAAAAATATTAATTATTTCTCTAAAAATAAATTCATAAATATATATTAAAATGAAGGAAGGAAATATTTATAATTATGATTGTAAGTACCTTAAATCGTGTAAACAATTAACTAAATTTTCTCTTAATGAGATATAACTAAACGTTTGAATTACAGTTTGCAATTGTTGAATACTAATAATTAATAATCAATAGTTAATAGTTAATAAAAGTGAAAACAAATGAATAGTGGTTATCATTATTAATTAAGTTATATATATATATATAATCAATAAATACGTTGATTTTAATTTTACGTCGTCATCTTCATTTGGTAAATTATTAATATATTTTTTAACCCTATTAAATAAAGTCTAAAATTAAAAATTTTAATTAATATTATATATATATATATATATTATAAATAAATATTTAAACAAAGCACGCTGATATATCTTACATCAATATATTCAGGTTGTGGTAATTTAATATTATCAGTTAGGTAACTTTTTGGGTGTTGATTTGTTGAAGGAGGAGAAGAAGGGCTTAACAATTTGTGATGATCTTCCCTTGAATAGATGGTGAAAATCATATCTAATAAATCAAAAAAAATTTATTAATTGAAAAAAAGCTCCTGAAACATTATTATTATTATATTACACATACATGATTCAGTCATAAAATTTTTTTTTAAATGCGTAATATTTTTTCCATCACCATTATCAGCATTATTGTCATCATTATCTTGAATTGGTGGTGATGGCTCTATGGTTGCATAAGTATCATTATTATCTATTAAAACCACTGCAACCTTTCCTCCTTTTCTCAATGACAAGCAAAGTAGATGAAAATAATCATTTTGGTTCTTGTTGTTGTCAACATCATTCTTAAAAATTAAAATTAAAAAAAAATATTAATAAAACTATTGCTACTTCATTGTTATTATTAAAATTAAAACCATTAATAAACAAGTGACTTTATTTACCTCTATCTCCATCTTTTCTTTTTCAACATTTACATTGTCATCATTGTTATTATTATCTTGATCTAAAAATAACCCAAAACGATATCTAGTTGGTTCACCAAAAAGTTCTTTTTTTGATTTAAATCCCACTATTGTTATCATTGACATTAGCTGAACTACATAATATAATACATTTGATTATAAATATAAATATGTTATACATTCATATAACCTCACATACATCATAATAACATACCATCTTCTTCATCTAAAACATGAATTAATGGATAAATTTTTATGGGAAATGTAAATTGACCACATATGAGTGTGAATTTTCTGGGCAAATCTATCAATAACAACAACAATCATAATAATAAAAGATATTAATACTAATCTTCTAAAATAATAAAAGGAATGTATCAACCCAATAAATAGATAATACATACAATATTTGTCCAACATAACATTTATAACATTCTCAATAGAAGCATTAGTTTGTGGATAAGGCAAATACCAAAAGGCACCCCCTTTATCAAGTATGTAATCACCTTTAGGGTGATTTTTTGTGATTTTCAATGGCAATATCCTATTCAACAATTCCTTATATCCTTGTAAAACATGATTAATTTCTATTGTAAAACATGTTGCTTTTTTGTTGCTGTTTAGAACAATATCTGATAAACAAATTATATGAAGTTTCCATAATTCATTTTGAAATTTGTATGAATCTGTTTGTGATGAAGATGGTGATAATGGTGCTGCAAAAGTTTATACACTTAATTTATCAGATTTTAAACATTAAAAAAAATTAATCTCATAAAATAAAAATATAAAAATAAGATTGTTGTTGTTGTTAATGGCAATCTAATTTAGCCTTACCTTTTTCTTCTGGAGATTTACCATCAGTTATCATGATAATTTGACATACTTGATATTGACCAAATTTCTCTGCAACATATTTTTCAACAAATAAAAATGCAGATCTCATGTTTCGATTATCAAAATCAGAATTCTTTTTCTTTTTCTTATTATTATTATTATTATTATTATTATTACTATTATTACTTGGATTCCATCTTTATTTTAAAAAAGAATTCATTTAATCAATTAATTACATGTTATTAATATTGTAATCTATAGATAAAATACATACTGATTTAAAGTTTTGATTATTGAATCATGATTTTGAGTGAATTTATGTAATACTTGACATTTCGATGTGAACGTTATAACAGATACTGTTTGCCAGGGACAATTCTTTAAAAAGCTAAAAATGCCTACAATAATAATATTTTTAGTACAAAACATGTTTGTGCACGCACACATAAAAATAAAAATAAAAATTAAAATAATTACCAAATTTTGCACAATCTAATTTTGTATTTATTTGATTTGCTGGTGAAAACATGTTCTTTGAAATGTCTAACAGAAACAACGTTACCTCCGGTTGTAACATTTTGATTTTTTTGTCTTTTATATAGTTTGATAATGAAAAATTTGAAAGAAAAATTTGTTGAAAAATACTAACGTGTAACGTGACACTTCCGCGAATAATTTGATCTTTTATCGGGAAACACAAATTTATATATATATGCTAATACCAATCATTTCAGCTGGTAAGGATACAATTGATTGGGTTATTCTATTGTTACTTCTTCCTGGACTCGGTAATCCATGGACTTTTGCATAATTTTCCAGAAAATACTTTACAATTTCAGCAACATTTTTGTCAATCACCATTTTAGTTTTCCATTGTTGAGGCATCCTTTTAATATTACCATGGATTCTTGACAGGAGACCATTGTTTATCAGATGATTTCTGATATTTTCAAAATAAGTTCTACTAATCCCTAACATATTAAAATAAGCTTCTTGACAAAAGAGTGTATTGTGATTCCACTGATAGAAAGTTCTTTTGTTAGATTTAGTTTTCTTTTTAAGGCGTCTACTATTGCTTGTTAATCCATCATCCATTGCCTTAAGTTGAGCCATTAAAAATATGTCTTGTTCTGAACTTGAAAGGTTTCTCTTAATTCTGCAAATTGTTTTTTCATATTCATTAGAACCATTATGATTATCATTTACATTATTACTTTTCATATACACTTATCCCTATATATATATATATAATTTTATGTTCACTTTATAGGTTTTTATGAATAAGCAACAAATAGTTTTTTATTTTTTTCACATCCTATCTTTGACATCTAATAATTTTTAACATAAAAGCTATTTTGAGTGAGGGTCAACAGAATTTGGGATACACAGAAACCATATCCATTTTAATTGTGGCAATTAACATAAATAAATTCTTTTACATAAGGATTATGTGAAACTGATATAAACAAATCATTTATTTATTTTTAATTAATAATTACTTCAATACATATGTAAATACATAATAAAGCTTTGTTAATAAAATCCGATAATTGAGGTGTAATAAAGCTTTGTTCTAACAAAATGCATGTCATGTGATTTTCTGATTAAACTTCCAGGCTTCACAAAAAAAAAACAACACGCGTTATCATATTATTTTGAGATGGCAAATCCCGGATAGCATAGGTATTTCGACAACAATGAGGTTAATAATTGGAGCATCCTCAGGTTTCATGAAACATGTCAGAATAAAGACGATCCAAAAAGTTAAATTATCAAAAAGCAAATGATGCTATTACAAAAAGCTTGTGTTCTCTTATTAACGATTGCAAAGATGAAATGAAGATACAAAACTTCTAGCAAGCAAGACAAGTACATTGTTATGGTGGAGTCTATGGGTCCTGTTTTATGCTTTTGTATGAGTCAATGAAGGTGTATGTGAACTGATGTCCATACTAAGAGGAATCAACTGTTTGCTGGTCTCTGAATGACTGCTTGAATGTATGGCAACAGTTGTCCATGCTAGGAGGAATAGACAATTTGCTGGTCCTCTGAATGCCTGCTTGGATGCATGACTTGTCACAATACCGATATGAGTGTGTTAGATTAGGTTTAGTACGTAAGATTAGATTTATTGTACATTATATATGATGTATTACATCGTTTTTCACCCCCATTTTTTCTTCTAAAGAGCAAATGCAGTCATGGAAGTGAAATTGACACCTTGTAGGTTCCTGTAGAATATCAGAATATCCAAAGATTGGCACTTGCGAAATTAAAGTAAGTCCATGGATTTATGTATTTGATTATCATCCATTTCAAATAAGTATTATTTATCATAGTTTTAAGCTACATCCTTCATCAAGGTTGATAATGTCACAAAATACTCACGCGCTTTGACTAGTGCTGTAGTAACAAACTTATGCAACATTATACCAGAGTCAACACCAATGTCACCAAGTAAATGGCTCTTTGAAAGTCTTGAATCAGAAACGATAAATTCAGCCAGGTTATGGGCCAAGAATCAAATGAAAATTTTAATCCGCAAACAGAAATAATTAGGATACCATCACCTACATCTCTGGACAAAGACACTCCAAATAAGCGCCAGATGTGTGATTAGAAAGTTATTCAGTGAGTTTCATATATTAATAGTAAACATCTAATTTAGTGAACGTAAATTCGATTACTTTATTATATGTTTGCTGTCTTAATGCAATGGGATATCTTTAAATACAACCAAGTTCACATTCAGGCACCATTTATGTGGACTAAAATAGAAAGTTATCTTGAAAATGTTCTGAAAGTGAGTTCTCATAGATATTAATTAGTAGCATATTGGAAAGAAGTATGTTTGACATCTTTTTGCTTGGTTTACAGAAGTCAGAAAGAGACTTTAAGAAGGCCATCATGCTAGAAATTAAGGGAGACGATGAGAATAGATTCCGTCTATATTGTAAGAAAATACTGATCGGCTTGTGAGTATTTGCTGTTTATTGTTACTTTTAAGTGAATAGATACTTATTTCCTACTTTTTTATTCTAGTTATAACCTGGTAAATAGTTTCCCCACATTTTCAAGAAAAATTGGCGAGAGAAAATATATTGTGCAGAATCTCTCTTTGCTTTTTAAATTTTATGAAACAACGTTTGGAAATATAACCTTCAATTGGATCAAATCTCATTCTCTATCAGCGAAATTGACCAAATCACTCGCCAGTTCTGGAATTGTTAAGTTAGATGCAAAGGGTAAATAATAAATTATTCACTGTTGACAAATGATAATACTGATTTAAAAAACTTGTTAAATAAGAAATTAATACCTGGATTTGCTTTGGGGAGTGAACAAAATTTAGAAATAGAGGTGGTAAAAAACTTGATTTAAAAGGTTGAAAGAAATGTTCTTGACTGATAATATAGAAAAAAGTAATAAATTTTTACCTGAGATATATTAAAAAACCTAAATGTTTGTTGAAAATAATGAATTAGAAACTGATAATTACTCCTTCTCTCCAACAAATTAAATCATGGATATCTTGATTTAATCAACATCACGAAAAACAAGCAGCTGGAATTGCAAGTTCTAGTTAATTAAAAACAATAAACACAATCCTTGTTCAATTTTAATTATGTTTCATTTGTTCATTTGTTTTATTTCATTCATTTGAATATCAAATAATTAGAATAATTTATTCGAATAGAAACTAATTACATTTTTTGTTGACATTTTCCTCACTCATTCCTAGACGGATTATCAATTAGTAGTTAATGAATGATTATTTTGCGTTGACAAAAGACATTATTTTTAGACGGTATTTTTTGTTTATTATTATTTGAATTTTTAATTGAACAAGTTACGCTTGTATTTGGGTTAATAGAAACCGGATTCAAACCTCTTTTTTTAGTATTAGTATTAGTGTTAGTATTTAGTATTAGAACGGATATTAATATTAATATAAAACCCTGCAAACTATGTTAGATAGTAATAGGTTGGTTTGACCCATACTGTGATTGGCTTATTGGGGATGATCTTTTCAAATTTGGTGATTTTCACCAACATTGTGTTTTCTAATACGTATATAGTAAAATTTTAAGGTAAGACTTGACCCAGCTGCGGCAGTAACCTATCTATATAGTTATTAATATTATAATTGATAAACCGGTTTACGAATTCAAACCGGGCCCAAACAATTTTTATTACAATTTGGTTACACGATCGGAAGTTTTATTTTGGAAAAAAACATAGGACGATCTAAGCCAAAAAAAATTTATTTCTTGAAAAAATGTCGAATAAAAGAAGTTACTCATCTGAAGAGGAAAAGACTGAAAAAGATAATACTAATTGGGATGAGGAGGAAGAACAAGAGGAAGAAGAACAAGAAGTTGAAGATTACGATGAAGAAGAAGAGGATGAAGAAGAGGAAGAAGAATATTCCTCAAATAAAAGAGTAAATTTTTACCTTTTGGTTCCTTTGCTATATTAATTCAACAATTAATTCGATCGTACTCAATTTAAATAAATATTATATTAAATCAGAATAAAAAACGTCGTAAGGATGAGAAAAAGAGCATGTTCGTTTTAGATGAGGCAGAAGTCGACGAGGATGAAGAGGAGGAGGAGGATGAAGAAGATGCAATACTCGCTAAGGGTACTTATGATGTTATTAATTAAATTAATTAATGTACATTTTCTAAAAAAATATTATTTTACTATTATTATATAGAATTTATTGATAACCGTGAAGAGATTCCAGCTGACACGAGTATCTATAGATCCACAAGGAAAGCAACAAATGATTTCGATCTTAGGGCATTAGAAGATGAAAACAATGATGCTGAAGCACTTGCTCAAAAATACATCGAAAGATATGGACGTCGCCATCATGATGCTGCTGAAGATAGTGTACAGCTTCCAAGTCAAGTAAATAATTTAGCTAGTATCGAACAACCAAATATGTTTGTAGTCAAGTGCAGGGTAAATATTATATTCATCATTAAAAAATAAGAAATAAATTTTGATAATTTGTTTATCTATTAATCAATACTTACATATACGTTCATAATGCACACATATATGTATATATCTAGATTGGTAGAGAAAGGGATGTTGTTGTAAATTTCTTAAAAGCTCACCGGGAACGTGCTTATTCACAGCATCCAATAAAAGTGTTGTCTGTTACTTGCAGAGATGCACTTAAAGGATACGTGTATGTTGAGGCATGGAGAATAACTGATGTGCAAAAGGCAAGTTTTCTTGTTTGTAAACAAATATTTACTATAAAGATTTGTTAAATCAATATGTAATCAATATTTATATACATTATATATTATAGGAATTAAAAAATATTCCTCATCTTTATACATCGCAAGTAAGACTTGTGCCATTAGCTGAAAGAAACTCTGTCTTAATCGTTAAGAAACCACAAATGGATTTGAAAGAAGGATCATGGGTAAAAATAAGAAAAGGAAAATTTGCTGGCGACTTGGCACAGGTATTGTATTTATAAATTAAACTTGTTATTATTGCTATTATTATTCCTCCAGGCTCTTGCTCACAAAATAATTTTTGTTCTCAGGTTACTGGTATTTACGAAGATAATGATGTAAAGGTAAAAGTTATTCCACGTATAGATGTTAAAGATGATAAAAGTGATAAAAGTGCAACTGGAAATCTTTTTAAAAGGAAAAGAGCAATTGGCGAAAACACAGTTAAAATATTTAATCGTGGCCACTTAGAACTTGATTTTAAATTAACAAATTTGGTAAATATTACTTTTGTTTATTTATTTAATATCGATTTTTTTTTTAAAAAAAAACCCTATTATTAACAATTATTAAATTAATAGATTTGGGAGGGTGTTAGTCCAAGTATGGATGAAATAACAGAGTTTTTGTCTGCGAATGAATCAAATGGTATTGTTTTAAAAATAAACCTTATTGCTTTCCGCAGTAGTTGAGATATTTATTAATATATATGAGAATTTTGATATTTAGATACTGATGAACCATTTGGTGGTCCGGTTAAGACAAATTTTCAAATAGGAGATGAAGTTATTGTCGTAAGTGGAGCAGATGCTGGTGTTTATGGTGTAGTTGAGCTTATTAACAAAGAACAAATCAATGTGAGACGTACAGATAATGTAAATATGATGGGTAAAACTGTATCCTACAACATTTCAATATTGACTAAAAGATTTGTTGTGGGCGATTATGTCCAAGTCTTAAATGGTAAAAATCAACATGAAATGGGAATGGTGATTAATGTTGACAAAAGTATTGTCACAATTTTGTCTGATATGACAAGATCTGAGGTTTGCAATTTTAATTTTAATTATTTTAATAATACATTTAATATATTTGATTATTAATTATTAGTTTTTTTTTTTTTTTTTTTATAATATTAGATTACTGCATTCTCAAAGGATCTAAAAAAAGTATCAGAAATTACAAATGCAAAAAGACTTGCTTACCAATATGAACTTCATGACTTGGTTTTAATAAAGTAAGAATTTTTTTTTTGTAAAAAAATTATTCTTTTTAGGATAAAATCAATTTACTAAATAACCTGTTAATTTAATCACACACACACATATATATAGCATTGAAAATGTTAAAGCAGGAGTAATAATTGGTATTGAGTCAAACTTATTCCGAATTATAGGAACAGATAATATTGTTAGAAGCCTTAGTCATACACAAATAATCAAAAAAGAAGAATCAAAGCCTATATCTGTTTTTGAGAAGGATTTAAAAGTTGGAGATTATGTTCGTGAAATTGATGGAGAAGTAAGAAATATAGATTTTAGCATTTATTTGTATGCTTAGTTATTTATTTATTCATTCGTTTTCATTGGATTCGATAATATTTTAAATAGAGACGCGAGGGAAAAATTCTTCAATTGTTTCGTCAATTTGCTTTTTTAATTAATCGTTCAATAATTAAAAATGGCGGGGTTTTCGTTGTAGGCTGGAGGAGACTAGAAAATAAAAGTGCTAGATCAGTATGTATAAATTAATATTAATCTGATTTTATTTACGTAAATATATAAATATGTAAATATATTTAATAAAATTTTTTAGAAATACCTAGCACTTGATAAGTTGAATCCTGATGTATTTATAGGAATACAGCATACTCAACCTGCTCAACAACCACAACCACATCATCCATATTATGGCGGTAGCCGTGGTAGAGGTGGATATGGTAAAACTAATTATTATAATCGATCATATAAAGATCCTTTGGTCAGTGAAACTGTCACAATCATCCAAGGTCCTTATAAAGGATATTTAGGCATTGTAAAAGAGGCAACTGAAACATTTGCTAGAGTTGAATTACATACTAATTGTCAAATAGTTAATGTTAAAAAGGAATTATTGCATATAATTGAGTAAGTATCTGTATAATATTGATCTTTTTTATTGCAGCTGTACTAATAATATACTTTATAAACACTATTATAGTAAAAGTGGTAAAACTAGACCAGTTGTACAAGAAAATACTCTAACACATTCAAATAGAGATTATAGTCCAGCTTCTTCTAACTACTCGGGCACAAGAACACCATCTTCATGGTCTAGCTCACACACACCAACTTGGAGCACTGGTAGCATATCAACTAACAACATCAATGATGGTTCTAGAACTCCATCTCATCATATTATGGATGGATCTAGAACACCCGCAGTTCATAGTAATACTGAAGGATCAAAAACGCCAGCTTGGGATCTTGGCAGCAAAACACCAGCATATGGAGCCGTTGAAGGATCAAAAACACCAGCATGGGATATTGGTAGTAAAACGCCAGCAAATAATGATGGATCTCGTACTCCTGCATGGAATGCTAATGCTCCACTAACTACACCAGCAGCTGAAACTCCTCATTTTTATGCAGCCACTCCAGCAGCTGAGACACCAATATTTAATCCACCAACACCAGCAGTAGTTGAAACGCCAGGAACATATTTTGCTTCAACACCAGGAAATACTACAACAAACTTAATGCCAGCCACTCCAGCACCTATTGTTTATACTCCAGCGCCTGTAACACCTGGACCTGGACCACTTACACCAGCCTTATTACCACAAACTCCTTATGCTTCAAATAGTTTACTACAATTTGATATCAATAGTAACAATCAAAGTAATGAAAATGACCAAACTAACAATAGTGATGGCAATCAACAAACCAACAATGAAACAAATGATAATACTGAACAGAATAATAATGATAATGCTAATGCTGACAGTAAGTTATATTTTTAAATATAATTTATTTTATTATTCCAATATAACTAAATATATATAATTATTATTTTATATTCAAAAGTTCCTCATTGGCTCATTGATGATGTTGCTGTAACTGTTAGTAGTGATAGAGATACTGGAGAAGTTTACCAAAATGGTATTTATAATGATTTGACTGGTAGAGTTATGAAGGTTGAAACTAATGGTGATATCACAATTGAATTAGTGGATAGAGATGTTTCATTGATTGTTAATAAAAGGTTCTTAGAACCTGTCACACCACACAAGAAAGATATGATTAAATTAGTATGCGATAATGAACTCAAATATAAATTAGGTGTTCTTGTTGGTGTCGATGGAGACGAAGGTGTTGTTAAGGTCAAAGGTGGTAAAGACTTCAAGATAGTTAGCATGCAAATGATGGTAAAATATGTTGGTCCTGAATTAATTGAATGTTGATTAGAAGCAATGGTATAGTCAATAATATTATTTTGAATAATATTATTAAATAACTTTCTATTACTGGTGTATTTACTGTATTGTATAATTATTTAAAATCAATTAATTTTATATGCAAAAGCTTAATAAAATTTCTTATTGTTTCTTTTTCTTCCCCTTTCTTTTTCTTGTCAAGAAAAAGAATATTTTATATAAACGTTATAATTATATATAGAGGAAAGTCAAGATTTTTTTTCTTTATCATAAACTCAAGTTCTATTATAAATGTTACCAAAACAATGTTCTTTTATATATATTCATCACCACATTCCAAATATTCCTTTTCTGTCAACAAAAATTTTAAATTCCTTGGATCTTGCCCATAGAGCAGCATCAAGCATCAAGGATAGGATTTTGAGCATAAATGATTTTTTAAATATGGTGTAATGATGGGTTGATTAAGATTGGTTGAAGTAATATTCAAGACAATTTATAATCTCCCTTTGGGATAATGCCCTCCATAAAGTATTAAAATGCGCTTTGCAATTCTACCAGCTATTCCGCCCACATTTTTGACCTTGAAATAGGAAATTTACGTATTCACTATACCTGGATATCTTCGTAGGTTAAAGCGTTTGGACGGCATTCTGCATTAGAGTTATTTGGTGGCATAATTCTCTGGCACGAATTAGATCAATATGAATATAGATATTCTTCTGTTATTGAAATAAGGATTTCTTAAACCCCGAATATTCCATAGAAGGCCTAAAATTAACGAAATCTTTGATTCTAAATCAAAGTATTTTCGAAATGTAACTAGTCCATTATTCTAATTTTATATGATCAAATGCCGATGATGAAAAACCATGGCCATATTTCAACAGTCTTTACTCAATATGTAAAAGGCTTTTTTATTATAATTATCTGGAGATATTATACTACAACTTTATTCAAAATTGGGAATAATATCTCTCTCTTTCGTGTGGACTAGTTACGTTACGAAGGTATGTATTTTTATTATAATCTATTAAAAATATTTTTGAAAAGATGAAAAAGAATGAGATATCATTCCCGTTTTTGAATATAGTTGTATTAGTTTGTGGGTACAGAGTGATTTTTGGAAGCAAATGTCAATGGTCAGATTGTAGCAGTCATTGCTCAATGGGTAAAATTTATTTTTATAAAAGGTTCTCTGTACCTATAAATTAGAGGCATTATACTACAACTGTATTCAAAAATGAGAATAATATTTCTCTTCATTTGATTGTTGGTCTGATGATGGTGAACAGGATGCTTAGCTTTTGATACTGTATTACAACAGTTGGGATAGTATTAGATGGATCAAAATATTTTCTGACAATAATATTAACATGGTATAGATGTAAAAAAATGTCAATTAGATATACAAATTAGCAGCATTTCTAGTAGAAAGACATTGTAAATGTTAATAAATCCCAAAATAACTCCAGATTCAAGAAATCCCTACTTTCGTGTGGCCAACTGGTGACGAAGAAGGATTTATAGTAGCCTATGAAATATCTAATATATATGGAAAACCAAAAAAAAATTCTACATTAACTTTTTCTAATTAAAAAATGGAATCTTTGTTGAATTCAGACCAATATTAGCAAAATCATTTTCACTATTTTGTGTAAGTGGAGACTAGAGATGTGCCACGCCAGTGTGTGACGCACAGTGCGTGAGAATCTTTGAGTGCACAGTGCGCGAATAGTTCTCATGTTAGACTACATAGCATGCATGTACAAGTTTCTCTGTATTAATACATTTGCAAAAGGTTTACAATAATTGCCAATTCAGACAAATAGTTGGGACGAAGTATTTTTAGTTAAGTTTTTGTAGACATTAATTAATAAATATTTCTAGTTAAAGAGAATATATATAAATATGCTATTTGATTTTTTTAAAGACCAACATTATTGCGCATTCATGACAATTCTCTATGTGCTATTACTATTACTATCCCTTAAACGGTCAAAGTATTCTTTAATGGTAACGCGAAATGATTTTTTGATCACAATCTTGCATTCTTATCGGCCAATTTAACGATCTGCAAAGTAAAAATAGTCAATCGACCAACTTTAAGTAAGATTTTACGAAAACCACAAGGACAACAACCGAATTTTTATTCACATATCAAACAACTGAATCCCAAAGATCATTTTCGTATTAGGAAGTAATACCTTCAGAAAAAGTTTTTTATAACAGAAAAAAAATTTCG
>CAJVPN010001474.1:0-14091 GCA_910592215.1 Entrophospora candida
GTTCCTTGAGGAAATGCAATTTTATGAAAAATATATGCCAATCTTTGAGGGTGAGAATATGGAACAAAAGAATCCTATTTTATTAGAGAATGAAAAATTACATTTATTTGTAGTTCATGATGAATGTTTGTTTTATGCAAATGATGATCGACCAATAGTATGGGCACCTCTTGGAGAACAACCATTACGAAGGAAAGGCCAAGGTAAATCAATAATGGTGAGTGAATTTCTCACAGAAACAGTTGGTAGGCTTAAATTATCAGAAAGTCAAATTTTACAATTTCCAGACTTACCAAAAGAAGCCAGAAAATATTTAAGACCAGGGAAAAATGAAGAAGGTTGGTGGACTGTGGATCATCTTTTAGAACAAGTTGTTGACTATGCAATACCAATTTTTAATGCATTACATCCTAATGCAATTGGTGTATTTGCTTTTGATAACAGCACCAATCATGGTGCAATGCCACCAGATGGATTGAATGCTATTAATATGAATGTTAAACCTGGAGGGAAACAAGCAATAATGAGAAATACCTACTTTGGACCCAATAAAACATTTCAATCAATGGTGTTTCCAAGTAATCATACAGAGCACCCAAATTTACCAAAAGGAATGAAACAAATTCTGATTGAGAGAGGTTTATGGAAAGAAGGACTTCCTGGTGATTGCAAACAGTGTAAAGGTAAATCTAAAGTTATTGATAATACCAGAACAGATTGTTGTATGCGCCGAATTCTTTCTTTGCAAGATGATTTTGTTGCTCAAAAATCAAGGTTACAAGAGGCTATTGAGCAACATGGACATAAATGCATTTTTTTCCCAAAGTATCACTGTGAACTTAATTGGATAGAGATGTATTGGGGTGCTGCAAAGTTTTACACTTGTAATAATTGTAATTATACCTGGACTGGTCTGCAAAAAACAGTTCCAGAAGCATTAGATTCAGTTCCTTTAATTACTTTACATAGATATGCACAAAAATCATGGTGTTATATGGACATTTACAGAAAAGGTCTAACAGGAAAAGTAGCTGAATTTGCAAATAAAAAATATAAATCCCATAGACGAGTTCCTGATATGGTTTATGATGAAATTAACAATGTAATTTAAATAAATTGTTGTAAATAAAAAATTACTAAATTAAGAAAGATCTACAAATTGAAAATTGAGAAAAATTTTTTATTCCATAAATCAATTCCTTTTTTAAAGCTGAGTTCAATGGTGGTATTTTTTTAAAAATCTGATGTGTGGATCACATGATATTTCAATTTTTCTAAGTTCCCATTATAGGCCTTCTGCACTGTACACTTGTCAAATATGGTTATAATTTGAGTGCTGATAGTAAATGTGTTTGCCATCAAAATGAATATGATATGGTATTGGTTGTATTGGCAATTGGGGAAGTTAAGAAAAAGGTATTATGTGGAATCAGCATGGAAACACAAATTGCAATAGCTACAGATATGAGTGAACAGCTTGTATTCATTGAGTTCAGTAAATCATTTTTTATTAATCTAGGTGTTTTGTTGAAACCCAGGAGGATATTGACCATAACAAATTTAAAACATGTTGATTATGACTTGTTGTATAAATTTCATGTATTGATCACTTGCAATGAAAGTGAGGTTGAGGATTTCCCTCACAAATATTATCTGGAACAAGCCAGAGCAAGGCTTGAATCCTGGGTGGAAGTCAACAAGCCAATTCTTTGCATTTATGAATCTAATGCAAAAGAATTGTGCAAATTATCTTCACCTTATTCTTTTACTCATTATCATATTTAATATCAATAAATTGTTGCATCAAGTTTGTTTGTTGAATTCTATTATACAATTTTCCATGATCCTTTACACTAATTAGTTATTTTGTGAAAAGACTGCCCAAAACAGTAGCAGATCAAATAAGTAAGATTCATGTTTTTGGAATAAGAATATCTGGAAGTGAATTATCAGCATGTACAATGCATTTACCATTACTAGAGTTATATATAAAGCAAGAACTGCTTTTGATTGAGTTCCCCATTTGTTTGGGTGGTATTGTGAGATTGTAAACCGTGGACCAACCAATTGCCCGTTAATATTGACCAATTAAAACGAACTTACTACGGAAGTCATGTGATGCGCTAAATATTACATCACGATTAATGATCATCTTTCTATATTTATCGTAACTGTTGCGCCACAAATTGCGCCACATTACACATGTAGATCATTACATTTAGTGTTTGAATCCGAATCTCAAATGAGACTCATTAAGAGGGTTACACATTATCAAAGTATAGTTGGCTTAGTCTAAAGACCTCCTAAATTTTGGGCAAATTTTAAAAGTATAGAAGTCATTTTTGTCCTAGTTGATAAAATAGGTTTCTACTTTTAATGTAATGAAGAGATTTTCTCCAAAAAATTATTTATTGTAGTGTACTTTACTATGCTCATGAGAAATTTGAGCATTAAGATCATTGCTAAATTTAGACTAGTTTTGGTCATCATTCCTAAATTTAGCCTAATACTCGACCATCATATCTAAATTTGGCAGTAAGGAAAATAGTTTTTAACCAAAATCATGTGATGTGTAACCATTTTTTAAAAAATTTTATTGCATTTTTGAATGAATCATGAAATTAATTTGAGTGCATGATGCAGCCATAGGAGGTCTTTAGACCGAACCAACCATAGCTTAAAATCATGTGTTCACCACATGATCTTGATAATGTGTAACCTCCTTAATGAGTTTCATTTGAGATTCAGATTCAAACACCAATTGCATCATTTCTATATTTAACTTATCTTTATGACATAATTATTTACTTTGAATTATTAATCAAATTATTTGTAATTGCTCAGTTGACCTAAATATTTAGTAACATTAGTAATTAGCAATTAGTAAGCCAGTAATACAGAAAATAAAATTAATAAGTATATTTTATTGGACAAAATATTGTAAAGGTCATGTTATTTGTAATACCTCAAGAGGTATAAAAAGGCTTGGTTTTAGACCAAGTGAGAAGAATGAGGTGAATCATGTTAATAACATTCATAATAATCTATAACAATTGAATAAATATCCCACCCCCCATTGTTAATAATTAAATGAACACATTTTACCTTATTATGAATTTTTGCATAGTTAACAGGAAAAGCTATTGTGAATTGTTCCATGGTCCTCTCTGATGATTAGTGGTCTAGCCACTAATCATTGGTTAGGAACACCCCCATTTGATTGTTCTATGCTGCTTGTAGGGATGCCTCAAGTGGTATGGTTGTAAATATTTCTTATATATATTCTTTTTATTTTATTATCTTAGGCTTGTGTATACATGTCACTAAAATTATTGAATTGCATCAGATACAATTAAAAATCTGTAAAATTGCATCTTGCGTCACTCATCATAATTTTTATGACTGATGCAAGATGCAATCCATGATCGTTTTTTTTTTATTTTTTGGTAATTTGGGAAAATGTTACATAATTTTGTGACTTTTATTAATATTAATATGTTTCCAAAAGTTACTTTAAGCATCCCGGGAAACATAAGATACATTTGTATAATATGTATTTTATTAATTAATTATTTATTGTAATTTTATATAAATATATGAATGTAATTATTGATTGTTAGAAGTAATTTGACTTCTAGGATTGTATTTGCGAAATTGGACGTAAAATTTGTAAAAACTGTTATAATTTGATAACAGTGAAAATTAAATTATTACAATGCTATTGTAAGACAGTGCATATTCCATCATTCACGAATTGTGTCTCACATCATGAATTGCATCTGTGTCTTGCATCTGCGTCAATGCGTCTCACAGAGAACCAATTGCATCACAGGACTTTTAATTTTGACCACATGTATAGGCTTGTGCCAACAGTACTTAGCATTAGTACTGCAGAGAGAGAGAGAATTGCACAATAGAGTGTTTTGAGTAGGCTCTGAACTGTGCATGGATACAGAGGCCTGGTATTGAGTATTGAGAACCCTGAGCTGTGTGCAGATACAGGGAGATTTATATATTGGATTTTTACATTTATTTTATCTTATATATTTGTTGGACGCATCACAAGCTGTGTGTGAAATCACATGCTCACAGTATCAAAAACCTAAAAACTGCATCACCTAAGTAATGATATACAGAGATCAGTTAGTTTTAATGTTTATCACTTAAACTGTCCACATTGTCAAATAAGTGAATTTCAAAAAATTTATTGGTAAATTACAAAATTCCACCAATCAAAATTAACCAAATCACACAATAAAAAATTTTATTAATTTTTAAGGTAATGATTGACACGGGCATGGTAGACTTTTTACAGTTTTACAAAACCCATAATAATAATGGCCGAATTTCTATATATAGATCAATGTATAAAATCCCAAATATCATTCGTTAATTAGAAAGCATGATGATCAGAAAAATTTTTCTATATAAAAAAATCTAATTGTACAAATTTGTACAATAGCTAGTTTAAGGGATAAAGAAATGATCATGTAACCCCCAAGTAGATTCCTTTTACCAATGTTCACTTTGTATGGTTTTGTTGCAGCATGCCCCATATAACATTAGAGAATCAATAAGTGTCCATTCAATCATTAATATTTAATTTTAAAAATTTTATGTAATAAATCTGGAGATCCACAAAATAATTGGTTTTTTTAATAAAATGAGTAAGAGTAAAGGATTTTCCCATTTACAAATAAAGATTTCAAAAATATTCAGGTGATCAACTTGAACAAAAAGTTGCGATTGAGTAGCTTTTTTATTTATTATCACTAGTATTTTATTTGGAAATTATTATAAAACAAATGGTCAGAAAGAAAGGATTGTTAGATCATTCATGTGATAAACTATGTGACTAGAGCTTGATCTGAAAATAAATAGGATATCCAAATTGCTATAATTTAAATGGATAGGATATCCGGATTGCTATTGTGAGATAGTAAATCTTGTACCTATCAACTACCTGGTTAATATTGACCAATTAGAACGAATTTACTACGGAAGTCATGTGATGCGCTAAATTATTGTAACAGCTACGCCGCACATTGCGCAGTGCCATATGAAAGATTATTCTTATTCATATTTCTATATTTACATTTATTAACCTACTCATCTGATGTAAATATTTATTTAGAATTAGTAATTAGTTGATAAGCATATTATTGGAGAGTAGGGTAGCACATATCACATTATTTGTACTGCCCCAAGAGGTATAAATACACTTGGCTTTAGACCAAGTCAAGAAGAATGATTAATAAATAAATTGCTAATATTGTTGATAACAACCTTGATAACAACATAATAATACCTTTAATAAATATATAACCTTACATAAAATAGTCTTTGACTGTAAGTAACTAATAAACCCAGTGTGGTTGACCCCCCAGCCCTTCTAATGGTTAATGGTCTGGCCAACCTTCAATTATTAGTTGAGAACCCTTTTAATTATTCAGATACATCTCAAGGGGACACCTTTGGGATATAATCATTTACATAGAACCTAGGGACCTTTTTATCCAGGAGGATAAAGTTATTTTTATTATTAATCTTTGACCATAAGTCAGCAGGTAGGCTGTGTGTCATACATATATATAAATAAAGGAAACTTGACCATAAGTCAGTGGGTAGGCTGTGTGTCAAACAATAGAATCAACTGTAAGTCAGCAGGTAGGCTGTGTGTTGAGCTATAAATAACCTATTAACTAGGAAACTTGGATCACACGCTTGCAATATAATAGTAATTATTATTAATATTTTACAAATTTTTCTGGAATAATTCTCTATCTTTTATAATAATCATTTCATAGCAATAAAAATTATAATTCATACAGAATTGCCATATGCAAATTTTCTATAGGGCAGAACCACTCATATTATACAACAGTATTAACATTGTTGGCATATTATTATAAACAAAATATATAAAACAAAAAAAAAATTTCAATTTCAATTTTTACTTTCATCAACAATTTTTCGTCAAATTGTCAAAATGTCCCTTGGTGAGAAACCACCTTTAGTCAGTACTTTCGTCACATCAATGATTAAAGTTAAAAGTTTCGTCATACATCATTAGATGCAGTGCCAAAAACCATGGTAGATGCACCAAAACAAGTATCAGCCTTTATTACATGATTAATTTCTCCAAATGCATTATTAAGTGATTGTGAAGACCAATATAAACTTAATTCACCAAGATAGTATGATCTTGTAGCTGGATAAATAAAAATAGGACTAGTTAAAGCATAAGCCACATGTTCTATAGCTATACTACCATTCACAAGTTTCAATCCACCTTCATTAGTATTAATTTCAATGCCTATTTTTGATTTCAATGATAAATTTGATTTTGAAATTGAAACCATATCATTATCATTGGATTCATTTTTTTCAGTCAATTTTTTAATTTCAGGTTCTGATAACTGAGCAAATTGATTAAGTGATAATTTATCAGCAATTTTTGGAAGTTTTAATATATTTTCTGCACTAGCAAGTTGTGTTAATAAAGCAGCATTTCTGGCAGCATTTGAAATATTTTTTGGTATATTTTCAATTATGTGTTGTCTCAGTTTTTGAGCTATGTGAGGCCCAGTATCACTTGTTGAAATAGCTACTTGTAAATTTCCATCACGATATGTTGGCATAAATCAGAAATCACAAAGTTGTGGTAATTCAGCAACATTAATTGGTATTTTTTGTTCATGAGCAGTTGCAGCTGTTTTTTCAGATAATTTTAAGTCATTATCAATATCAAATCAATCTTTTCAGTGGTCAAATCATCTATATGAAACTCTTTATTTTTATACAATCAAATCATTATTAGTATAGTTGGTTATTTTATTAGAAATGATCTTTTTCTTAGGAGAGATCAAGGTGATTTTTTCAGGTTTGGTGTCTAAAATAAATTCTATTCTGTTTGCTATGATATGATTCCCACATATATTAAGTACGTGGAATGCCATCCTATTATTAATGAATTGGTTGGTGACATTTTAATTCTGACGATTTTTAAGAAAATTTTCCTAAAAAATTTTTTTTTATTTTGTTCTGTCAAATAAATGACAGTCTTCGACGTCGTCTGAGATAATTCTAATTTAAGCAGTGATATACAAAAATAAAAAATATCTCTCATCTAATAGGTTCAAGTTGGTTCGGTTGATTTGTAAGCGTCAAAATAAATCATATGGATATTTTTTATTGCATCATTTATGTGTCAAGTTGTATCATCAAAAAATTTTGATATTACAAAATTGTAATTGGTCAATATTCCAGTGATAGAATAGGCACCCGATTTATAGTATCTATTACTATGAGTATTCTAAGACTTTGTAGTCTTTAAATAATTATTCATTTTTGAATGAATTGAATAAAATGAATAAAGGAAATAAATACTTTTAAAATTTTTTTTTTGGTGTAATGTACACAGTAATAGGCCCCGTTAACGTTTATATCAATAACAAAACTTTATAAACCGCAAATCGAAAAAAAAATTTAATTTTTTGGAGCCATTTTGTATTAATATGTAAAATTGTCCCGTTAATCCAAATTTTTATAAACCGATGAGAAATAAAAATTGGGCCAACATACACTTGTGACAATCTTACAAAAAGTAGAAATATGCATCGAGAAAAATAAAAACCCAAACATAAAAACCGACCAGCTTGCGTCTAGATATAATGTTGGTGAATCTACTATTTCCGAAATTCTAAAAAAGAATGATTATATCATTGAATTCATATCGTGAGATCAAATATCCAACGAATGATAATTATACTTTGTCTGGGCATATTATTATTTTAAAAGCTAGAGTTTTTCCCTGACATTTTCATATAAATGACTTTAAAGGATCAAATAGATGGTTTGATAGGTTTAAAAAACGATATTATATTTCTGAACATGTTCGTTGTGGTGAGTCAAATTCTACACCTTTGGGAGTTATCACAATATCTCAAAAATCTTCTTAGTCAATGGAATCTTGATGGTGTATATAATTGTGACGAAACTACACTTTACTGGAAGCTAGAACCTTCCAAAACTCTTGCTAATGGACCATTTTCAGGCACTAAAAGACCAAAGGACAATGTTATTGTTTTACTTACTGTATGCTACAGGCACGTCTAAATTAACATCTCTCTTCATTAATAAATATAAAGACCCTAGATGTTTGAGTAACATTGATAGGAAAACTTTGCTTGTTTTTATTATTGGAATTCGTGATGGTGGAAACATAACCAACAAAATATAAGTTACTGTGAATGTTTTTGTAATAAAAAATAGGTGACAAACTAGACTTCAATTGGATCTCGATTGAATCTCCAACTTAAAGAGGTGAAAACTATATGCTAGTGAAGTTTCAAGGAAAACAGGCTCCGTGTAACATATTAGATGAAACAAATTTCCACATGCTGAGGAATCGTACATTCATTTAAATCAAGGTATCGGCGGATTTTATTTCAAAACAGAATTTGATGCATATGACAATAAAATTAATCAACAAATACCTGTACCTAAACTTACAATATTTGATGCTATTTCTTTTATTGAAGGAGCTTAGGACCTTGTTGGTACAATTGTTTCTAAAGTTGGTATCCCGCTTCTTTGGAGATTATTTAATTTTACCATCTGATAATGATAAGATTCAATCCAAGAATTAATTGATTGTTTTAGCTTTGATGATCCATTATCTACTAATGACTACATAGAAATAAATTCGAGATTGCAAAAGCGGGATAAATTAATTGATCAAAAATCATTGAACGAATTCAAGAAAGGAGGCGATTGAAGATAACCAAACTCAAGTTCCTGAAGTTAAAAAGAACTATGGATTAGGCTATGGAATCGATTAAAGGTTCCAATTTTTTCTAATGCAAGAAGAAATATTAGCAAAAGTTTCCTGAATGAATTAAAAGAGAATCAAAAAAAGAAAATTTTACGTCAATGCCTATTTTAGTTAAATTGTTATTATTATTATTAAATGGATAAAGGAAATTGCAACAATCCTAAATTTTTATCCCGTTTATCCGAATTAATTTATGACAATTAATTTCAGATTATAAAAAATTCCAAATCCCCCGTTAATCCGAAGAAAAGCTTTTGCACAATTGCCTATTTAGCAAATTATTTTATATTGCATAGTGTGTGTACATATATATGATCTAAACTTTTATCTTATTTACTACTGATGTTACGCAATTCTATTAACTTGATAAAGAAACCAAGCCCAAACTATCTATCCGTTAAACGAGATTTACTGTGTAACACGTATTTAATAGGTTATTAAATTTAACCGAAAGATCAATATTGTAAAATGAGAAAAGTCCGCACTTTTTTAACATTGAACCGTTCGTGTAACAATGCATGCAGAAAATTTCAGGTTTTCGGATAATTTCCGAAAGGTTACAAATAATAATAATAATAATAAATAATAATATTTCATATTTATTCGTAATACATTTTTAAACGCAAATTTTGATCATTTAATTTAAAATTTTATTTATTAGTAACAAAAGGAATCTATCTATAGCCTATTGTTATAAATAAATAAATAAATAGGTTGCTGTTGAACCCTTCCCCATATGTGATCAACGCCTTCAACAAACATGTGTGCGCGCGTGTATGTTTGTTTTGTATGTTTGTATACATTGACAAAGAAAAAGATCCTGAGTATTGATTTTGGATATATGAAGCTATTAACGGATGTTGATGTTTGCATTTGTCAGTCAATAATAATTGGAGTACGAATGTTAATGCCAATATTGAATTGGTATTTGGAAATGTTCATTGAGAACACTTGCTGTCTTAGCTTAGTATTTTTGCTTACATGGTTACACAAGAAATTTATTATCAATTTAAGCAACTTGAATACTTCCAAAAATATAATAATATTTATCCATTTAACAAACAAAAGACTCGTGATATGTCATAAGTATTTATGCATAACAGTGTAACCGACATTATAATAATTATTATTATTATATTTAATTGCTGCAAGATACTTCGGGGGGGGGGGGGGCTCAAAACGTGACAAATGTGATAAAAAGAATTAAATCTGAAAAAATTCAAACCGTAATCTTTAATTAAATACAAGAGATCTAATGAAATTCTTGGGACTTCATTGCTAACATAAAGTTTTCAGAAAGTAACCACGGATCTTAATTAAAATTTTGCTATAAGCTCTTTACACTGTCATGTTCTATGCATCATTATCTTCTGTAATGTCAGTATAATATGACCTTTTCAATGTTGACTTCACTCAATTAAGTGCTTGCTGGCGAAATTCAATTTGAAGATTATGAATCTTGGGCTAAAGTATGAACAATACTCAATTGTGTCCTAAATAATCCGTTTGGAAGTATGGAACCTGGAATCATGTGATACAAGTGACTCTGGACACAACGATTGCTGGATATGATATAACGACCACATAATAATAACGACCAATTTTTTTTCAGATGTCTTATGATGTCGTTATATAAAACATATGAAATTTTGTTATAACAACAATTAGAATAGATTTTACTATGGTCCCGAGAGTGTCGTTATATCCAGAGTCACTTGTATATGTTTTCTGATATTCAACTTTGTAATATTAATATATATACTTTATACAATTCCGAATTTATCAATGTAAATATAGGTTTCTTAAGCCACCTAAATATATTTGAGTTATTGATTCAATCAAAATATCAACAATATACACTTTGGAAATTAGCAGTTTACAAAGTGATAAACTTACATATGTATATGAAGAAAAATAAACTACTGATATGAAAAATTACTCAGATTTGCTTGTTTGCATGAATCTTTCAACATTTCCCAAACTAGAACAAAACATATTCTTAATGGCCCAGCCTATAGCAATAGATGGTGGATCAACAAGTATGAGAAAGAACTTGATCGCTGAGATCACACCCCCTGTCAAAAAACATCTCTTGCTTGCTTATTTTGAAATCATCTGATAAACAATGGTCATATATCAAAAATCAATGGCAATGAAAATATTTAAACTTCTATGAAAATTATGCCGATTACGAAGTTTTGGAAGTGTGTCAATAACCCATGCATGCTCTTTCTTTTTGTGATATATGTAAAACAATCCCTGAAATTTCCTGTGACAGTCAGTGTTTATATTATTACTAATTTTTTATTCCTAAATTTCGAAGTCAGTATAAAGTCTATGACTCATACAATTATCACTAAATTACAATATTTAAAAAAAAATTTTTTTTTTTCTTTCAAAACAATTTCTTTTAATTTTTAATTTTTTAATTTTTTAAAAACATTTATTTATTTATTTATTATTTTTATTATTTAAAATCATATTTATTAAAAATATTTGTAAACAATGTCAAGTTCACCTTTGATTCAAGACGATTTAAAAAGAAAATATATTGCTAACGAACAAGATCATGCACAACAAAGTGGTCCAAATCAAAAAATACCTAAATTTTCGGAACTTGAGGCTAATAACACTGAAAATATAGAAAATAATTCTATTGTTATTGATCATAATACAAGTGAAGATAATAACAATGAAAATACTAATGATGTTGACGATTTTGAATTATATAATGACGATGAGTTTGAAGAACAGAATACTAACTCAACACAACAATCGCAACATTCACAATCACAAACTACACCACAAAGAAAAAAACCTGGTAGAAAACCAAATCCTGCTTCACCTGCTCTTCGTAAAGCACAAAATCGGGCTGCACAAAGAGCTTTTAGAGAAAGAAAAGAACGACATCTTCATGAACTTGAGAATACTATTAAACTTCTTAGAGATGATCAATACCAAGCAAACATTCTAATTAATCATTTACAACAAGAAAATTCATATTTCAAAAAATTATCATTGGTGTTTGAGTGTACTTTGAACAATATTCACGGTAATGGTATTGCCACAGATGAAATAAAGAAAGCTATATCAATAAATCCCGATTACTCTTTTGATAAAGCAATAACAACGACAACAACACCTGGTGAATCTTTATTAACTTCCTCCTTATCAACTTCTGATATTAATAATGGTCAACAACAACATATTTCTTTATCATTATCACTCGATGTTAGTCAAAGACCATTGCCATCGTTAAATATTAATAGCAACAACAACAATAAATCCAATTTAATAAATAAATCCATTAAGCCGGAAATAACTAAACTTACTAATAATAAGAAAAATGGGAGTAGCGAAATGATTCCTCGTCACGATCAAATTGTAGAATCTGATGATAATAATAATAATAATAATAATAATAATAATAATAATAATAATAATAATAATAATAATAAAAATAATAATAATAATAATGATAAACCGTCAGGAACTAATACTTCAATTATCTTATCACCTGATTCATTTGGAAATTTATGTTCAACTACCACCACTAATTCTTGTTTGCTTCCTCAAGATTATTTGACTACAACTGCTACAAATGATCATATGGTTATTCCAGATTATAATAAATCTTCTTTTATAAATATTCCTCCACAAATAAACAATAACGACAATGTGAATAATAATGATGCATTTTTAAATTTTAATGTCAACGATACTAATAATAGTATTCTTGTTAATGATAGCAACAATGGCTCAATTGTTTCAATATTAGATTATCTTGAGGATAAACTCGTCGAGGATTTTATTTATAGTAATAATGATAATACTAATTTTGAATCAAATTTATTAAATATCGAATTCTATGGTTTTAATGATGATTCATTTATCCAAGCAATCAACGGTAATTCAAAAGATTTAGTGAATTCATTCAGTAATACTTCCTCACCATCACCATTATCATCATCATCATCATCATCCCCTTCATCTTCATCATCCTGTTCTTCATACAACAACGACAACCAACCTACCTCTATTAATAATACAATTGCTAACACTGATCAACCACCGTCGTCATCTTCACCTTTTTCGTTTTCATTATTAACAAGAGAAAAACAACAACTTTTAAGATTAGCAGAAAAAGTAGGAGCCAAAGATTTTACTACACCTATCATACCAAAACTAAAACATCCATTATCGAAGGAGCAGATTCGATATTTAAATATGGAACATGACTCACGTATTGACATGATTCCATGTTTACATCTCAGGTCAAGAATGATACAACATAGTACAAAGTATGATCTTTACGAGTTGTGTGAAATATTAATCAACAAAGCTAAATGTCATGGAGACCCACTTGATACCGATTCTTGGGAACTTCCTGATGAAATCTTTCAAAAGTATAGTTATTTGACATTCAAAAAATGTCAAATCAAAAGTCTTTTATATAAACGAGATGGTGCAATACCTAAAGATTTTAACGCATTATTTGAAAATGGTATGTGATTTTAACTTATTAATTATGTATGATGTTTACTAATTATGGTTGTTATATATTATCGACAATATTAATAATATTTTAATATTTTTAGGCGATTACTGTATGTCAATTTCATTATCATATTAATATTAATTATAATTATATCTCCTTTGGATAAGATATTCGCAAATTAATTATTTAATCAAAACTTTTTAGATAATATTTAGATACTAAAAATTCTTTGCTGATTATTATATATTTTTTTTTTTTTGCTTCAATAATCTATTATTATTATTATTAATGGAGTTATTTTTCCAAGCTTTAAATTGCATAAATTTTATTTTTTTAATTATGTATTTTAATAAAATTTTCCTTGCTTGTATAATTTGAAAATGAACAATTTTAAATTTTTTTGTATAAAATTTCCCTCATAATAAATAAATATGAAATTTTAACGTAAGAAATCAACGAAATCAATCCGTTGGAACATTCAATCTTTAATGTCTTTTTGGTAATTTTATCTATAAAGAGGAATTTGCAGTTTCACTAAGTTTGTTGCGTTGTGATATATACTCTCTATGAATGATCATGATATGATCATGACGAGAAGGGATGAGAGAAGTCAACATGGCATGTTGATGTTGATGTTGAAAATCAACTCGATTTTTGGAGAAGGAATTTTCTATTTTTGATATTAACAAGTAAACCTTATTACACTAAATCAGGAAGATCCAAATCCTCCCTATAGCTAATTGTGGCTTCATAGAAA
>CAJVPN010001475.1:0-14086 GCA_910592215.1 Entrophospora candida
CTTAACAAGAAATAGCATTGAATTGACTTTTGAGCTGTTGGATAAATCACCATTATATAATTATGCTAGATTTTGTATTAGACTTTATCCCAATTGTTGTTTTCAATTGGTGACAAAATCCAAATTATATATTTTAGAAAATAGATTAGTAAATTTTATTTTAAATCATTCAGCAGTTATTAAAGAGTTTAGTGCTGTTAAAATAGATCCTTGTCTAGTAAATAATTGTCATAGATTTGATAATAGTTTTCAGAACCTTAATACATTAATTTATTATGGTGATAATTTTAGTAATGAATTTATTGATAAATTAGCAAATATTTGCAAATCTATCCAATCATTAGAAATATTTGGTAAATGCAATAAAAAATTTGAAGATAGTCTGACTCAACTAATCAAAGCACAGAATAAAATAAAGGAATTAACCATTTGTTTAGACATTGATCAACCTTCAGATAATTTCAGAAAAGCAATTCTTGCACATTCACAATCGATAATTTGTTATACAAGTAATGGATTAAATAATATGGATCATATATTATTAACAGCATTTAACAATTTGAAGACTTTAAGATTAATATATGATTTCAGAATAGAATGGTTGAAAAATATTTCACTAAATATTGAATCTGTGGAGATATATGCTCATGGGCAACAACTTCTATCAGACTTGCCTGATTTTATTAACATCAATGGAAAAACTCTTAAATATCTGGATGTTGATGGTAATCCATTTAATATTGAATTTTTTGGAAAGCTATTTCAATCAATTGCATTATGGTGTAAAAATCTAGTAGGCTTGAGAATACTTTATAACAATGAAGTAAACCAGGAATTAACTGATGTAATCAATAATTGTATTAAATTAGAAAGTATTATGTTTTATAAAGTTAGTCCTGTGGATATATTTGATGGTGATAAAATACTTTCAGTACTAAATCAAGCATTACCAAAAAAATTAAAGTCAATAATACTTCCTTGTAAGTTTTCTACTATTAATGTCAATTCTTTTGATAATCTTACGAAGAACTGGAGAGGCCCTAGACCTTTTACAATGATATTTGATGATTGTCAGAAATTAGTGGATTGATCAAGATTTAGAATTTTTAAACTAAATTTATATAAATGTTTATATTTATTTATTTTATTTGATTTTAGTATTAATTGAAATGTGAACATATAATAATATGGAATATGCTGTTCAAAATGGAATAGAAATGATATTTCAATTGTAAGAGTTATCAATTCTTTTTGGAAACATCAGTAATTGAAAAAAAAATTATTTTTTGTAACATTATTAAATTTTTGCAATAAACTAAAATTAATTATTTTAATATAGACATGTTAATATCTATACAGCTACAATAATTAGAAGCATTTATCCCTAAGCACATAATCCAAGAATCCCAATTTTTGATATTTCTTTAATATTTTAACCAATCATAATTTATCCATACAATTATCCCATTCCCTTGAAAACTTTATAAGAAAAGGCATGGTACCTTTCCAATTTCTTCTCAGGGTGTTGAATGATGCATCAGAAACAGTCATCAGGTTGTCAAATTTCATTACTTTCAATCCCACAGGTTGTGTTTTTGTCAAAACGTCAAACAATTTATTACCATTCACATTGTTGTAGCCAACTGAACTGAAATGAATCTTTTGTAATTTTCTACAATTTTCAAATACTTGAATCAAAAGTTGTTGATCTTCTATTTGATTCTCATAGACTATTGCCAACTCTTTTACATTTTGACAATGTTGTGCTATTGTTTGAAAGAGCACCCCATAATTCATCTTGTCTTTGTCTTTTGGAACAGTGGTGTTATTTCCAGCTTCTTTGATGTCAAGTACAATATTTACTATCTTAATATCTTGACAAATTTTTGCCAAGTGTCCATAAATTTTATTGTTAAAGAAGTAACCACCATTAACTTCATGGAGGTGCTCAAAACATTCCTTGAATCTGCTATGATTAAACAACCAACCATCATGTAAATGTACCATACAAACTTTTTTGATGATTGATGAATGATCTAAAATAAATTCAACCAAGTATTCTACAAATGCTTTGTATTTAAAATAATTTGGAATTTCAAACATGTTACCAATTGCAAAAGTTGGTGTGATATCCAATTCTGTGGTGTATTTTGCATAGTTGTGCAATGGTGGTTTTTTTAATTGTTTGAACCATATTCTTATATCTTCGTCATCTTCATCCTCATCAACACAACTATACTTCACCTTTTTCTTCCTTTTCTTGGTCAGGAAATCCTTGTCTTCGACCAATAAGCAATTAATTAATATTCTTACACTTTTGTATGAGTAAAATGGGTTCCACCATAATATTGGTATGCTAAAGTTGTGCCAGTATTTGTTCACTTGAACGCATTTATAAAGCAAATTATAATCATTTTCAATGTATTGGAATATTTCTAGTAATAGTTCTGGTGGTAAATTCATTTTATGGTTTTTTTTTTTTTTGGGTGATAAATTTTTTCTTATTGACGCATGAAAGAATTTCATTACTAATATTAATATTAATGTGTTAC
This sequence comes from Entrophospora candida, assembly GCA_910592215.1. Classification (NCBI taxonomy): domain Eukaryota; kingdom Fungi; phylum Glomeromycota; class Glomeromycetes; order Entrophosporales; family Entrophosporaceae; genus Entrophospora; species Entrophospora candida. Next base: position 2,553 of record CAJVPN010001475.1, read on the forward strand.
AGCAATGCGCGTAATTTGTTAAAAAATTGTTTTTATTTAAACCCTTTGTACATTTGTACATTATATATATAATATATATAATAAAAAAATATATTTGATAATTATAAATATTTCTAATTAAATTAATAATCTACTTTTTTTTTTTTAATTTTAATTATTACTTAATGTTGTTTAAATTATTTCAAGTTTCACTTCTTTATTACCACCATTCTCAGCTTTTTCACTTTCTTTATCAATAGTTAGAGAAATTCTTTCATTGCTAATAAAACTTTCGTTTTTCTCATTAATTGAAAGTAAAGATCTAACTTCTTCTGTTGAGAAATGTTTAGCATCCAACGCACTAATTCGTTGATTTTCAAATGGATGATTTTCATCAGTAAATACCCAATCATCTATTGTTGGAACAGGATGTGAAGCAATTGTATTGAGTTCATATTTAATTATTCTAAAAATAAAAATTATATATATAACAAATAAAAAAGAAATAATAATTATTAATAATATAATTTTAATTAATTTTAACTTTTTCACATTCTCCGCCCTCTCCTTCCAATCTCCCCCTCATCTTTTTTCTTTTACTCACCCACAAAAATCATCCAATGGTAAATCATTATCGTCGTAACCAAATGGATTCTCAATCTCGGCGCCTATTCTTTCAATACCAAGCAAAACTACACAAGCAAAGAATACAATAGGAATAGTTGCCCAATGAGCCGTACCCATCAATTGAAAAGGTAATGACAAACAATATATCCAGACGGTCTGAGCCAAATGAATAGAATAGGCAAGAGGAATTGGACTTCTCAACACCCTTTCAAATTGTGATAAACAATCCACCATGGTATTGATACAATTAAGCATATTTGTGGTAACTGGAGCAGTGATTCTATTTTTGGCGGCATTGTCATGAACGTAAGATGATAAGTAAAGACAGATTTCCAATGGTAAGTTGTGATTTACATCGGAGCCACTTTCTTTATCAGCTCTCAAATGAGGTTTTGATGTCCTGTGCAACAATTGATCCCATAATGTTAGTCTTTTTCTAGTTGGAACAAATGTTGTTTTTTGATTGAATCCAGGTAATGCAGAATGGATATTGGAAATCAAGGGCCTAATATCATCATATAGACAACCGTCCTCCTCACGTAAAAAATGTTTTGTTGCAACTGCAAATCCTGTTAATAAATTGATTGCGGTTTTTTTCTCTAGTATTATTTTAGTGGTGTTATTATCATCTATGTGTACCCATATAAATCTTGTGAAATTACGTATTGCCACTACCATAGTAGCCCACAGTCTACGTCCTTCCCAATACCTTATAGAAATATATATATAATATTAATATAAACAATTATATTAATAATAATTAAAACTAGCCAATTGATTGATTACCTATCGTAAGCAGTATTGGTTCTATAGGTAAGCAATAGACCAACCACCAGGCCAAGAACGGTAATTAAAGAAATGGGTATACTAAGATTTAATTGATTGAATTCATATAGAGAGACTATGCCAGCAGAGAATAAGGTGATTATTACAGAAGAACCAATAACATTTGGTAAAACCGAGCCTTTAAGTTTGAATAAATGAGATTTTTGAGATTTATACGGATTAAAAACTTTTGGACTCTCGACATGTTTCATGCTATGTTCTAAATCGCTCATTTTTGCAAATTTTTTAATTAAATTTTTATTTTTATTTATTTAAATTATTGAAATATTGTTCGAAAAATTTAAAAATTTAATTTTTTATCATTATTTATATATTTTTTTACAAAATTAATTATTTGTATTGTTGTGTAATCATTTTCTATTTAAAGATTGGTAGGCGTGCGAGATAAACAATAATTTAAATAATAAACAATGTAATTGATTAATTTTATAATGTATGACGTCAATTATAAATCGAGAAACATTATTGTTACACGTTTGTTCCTTAAAGTTGCCTATTATTATTCTAATAAGGGAGATGGTTGGCGATTACAATTAAATTTGAAACTACTCCTTCACGAAAATTCTGGCTTGGTATTATTTTTACCCATATTGTGATTGGTTGGCTTTGAGATGATCCTTCTAAATTTGATCTATATTCACAAACAGTCGTGACCCTGTTGCGGTAGTAGCCTAATCTATTAATCACATAGTCCTCTTTGTCTTGTTTTTGACATGTTTTTTGAGACATAATAACAAAATTAGTTGCTATATTTGTCCTCCATAATGGTAAATAAAATTTACGATACTCTTTATGAACTAAATCTAAAACAATAATAATGACGATCGGTTTGACTATATTTTTTTTTCAAACCAAAATGGAGCTTATTCTAAAGACGCCACTAAAATTGATAATTTTTTTGAAAGTACGTGATTCTATCTAGTTAGAACTTTGTCCATAACGCCAACGAGAATTTAACTTATATGTTACGAGTGAGAAGGAGATCGTTCCTGCATATAGTGTAGTTAATATTGACAAACTTTTATTTTATTTTCTTAAAAAGAAAGGTTAAAAAAAAAATAAAACGTATGACACAACATCCCAAGGCTTAGTTTCCTTCATCATATCAACAAAAATGAATTCTACGAACAAAAAGTTCGACGACGACCAAGTGACTTGTATATATATATATATATATATATATATATATATATATCAATTAAATTATTATTGAGCAGCGATGATTTGAGAATACGTGAGTGTCTCCACAATAAAGAGAAAGTGAACCAATAGAAATTACGTGAATATGGTAAATTAAATAATTTTCTTTTTTGGACGACAGCATTTTTTTTGTTACACGGCAAATTTTTAAATGAGAAAATTCGTTTTGTCAAAAAAATTTACATGTGACTCATAATAGGCCGATGATGATTTTTATGCGTTCTGCATAATAATGTCGCATAATCAAAACTGCATAGTCAATCTTAAATAAAGGAAATAAAGAAAAGGAAACTCATGGTTTTTACTTTTTTAACTGCATAATAATTTTTTTGAGTTAAGTATTAGTACTGCGGTGATAATCACCGCCAGTGAGAAATAGCAATCCCTAATAATATTATCATCATCATTTCTAATAAGGAAGATATTTTTATTTCTCTATTATAATTATTTATTTGCTATTCTTTAAATCTAATTACTTTCTTTAAAGCTTCATAAGCTTCTCTTTAATAGTAACCGCTGGTTCTTCATTGTCTTTGTCACCATCTTCAATTTGCATATCTTCTTCTAAAGCCAGTCATTTCAACAATTTCTGTATCACTAAGAGTATCTTCAATTACAAGTTGTTCATCAATTTCTTGTTGATCAGTTAAAATGGATTGGCAAACTCGTCATCTTTATTCACCACTGAATTTGTTTGTAAACTTTGACCACCTCGGAGAATACTTGTCTTGTCTCAACAGTTCTTTATTGTTGTAGTTGATCACATGATAATAGTCTGCTCCAAATCGAGCTTGAACCTAAAAAAATCAATATGAGAAAAAATCTATGTAAAAAATATATAATTGAAAGGTTACTGACTTTTTAATATCTGCGCCACTTTCAAATTGTCTCAAAACACACCAACAATATAAATGTTATATTTTGACAACTGAAGAGGAGTTTTATCATGATTTAAAAGAATGTGAACTTACATTATCTACAAACAGTAATGTTTTCCTGTTTTTATTTTGGGAACACTTTATCAGAATGTATCCAAACTTTTGAGTTGTACTTGTAAATTATAAGTAAACTTGAAATATTAATTGTAACAAAACATCTAGGTCCTTCATAATGCCCAATTACTAATGGCTTCAATTTTTCAGCACCAGTCTCATTTGCATTCAATGCATTTATAGGTTCAAATCTTGAATCACCTCTTGTAAATTCCTTCATTCTTCTGGAAGTGATTCAATGGGAACACTTACTCCTTTACCATGGAATCTATAAAAGACTTTTAGATCCATCCATTGAAAAAAGGAAATCATCTTCATCTATTCCTAAAAGATCCAATCTTTTTTCATTCAATAGAATAGCTGACGCTAATACCTGTTCTACCCAATGACTTAAAGCTTGATCAAGCAATGGAAATTTAGGATTTTAATTCGAAATTTACTTCTAGAAATAGAATTAATATCAATACTTGGCCATTTTCTACTTTCTTTCAATATTTGATAATTGTTGAATGACCAATGCCTCCTAGGTACTTTTAATTAAAAAAGTACACAATACTTTTACTTTGTTGCTTAGAATGCTTTTTAGCATAAATACATGTTTCTTTTCTAAGTTCATCACTGATCTTTTTTTCCTTATATAAAGGCAAATTATACTAGAAATATCACTGAAAAAATGTTCTGGTTCTTCTGATACAAAGTGCCCTTATATATCAAATTGGCCCGTTACAGCAAATGAGTTCTTGGAAAGAGGTATTCTTATATGGATTGAGGGTTCTTATATCTGTATTAATTTTTTAATTTCGGTGAAATTTAAATCATTAATATTAATTATATTGTCATCGATTATTCACCGATTATCCAGTTGATCGGGCGTTGAATATAATAATATTAATAATAAAACTAAAAATTTTTATCCGCGTAGTTGAATAAATTTTTTTAAATACTATTTTATCCAACATTCTTTCTATTATATATCGAGTAATATGAATACCCAACAGTGTCATTATTAGCCGAAAATATTTATGCATTGCAACAACTTCTACTCCAAGTAAGTGTCTATTTAATGAAGCTGGAAGCACAATGACAGCCAAATGAACAAAATTGGATACACTCAGTGGATATTCGATGAATGACTGATTATTCGGGCGTTGAATTTTATTATTAATATTGTAAATCAAAATAAAAAAAAAAGAAAATAACAAAAATAAAACAAGAAGTGCGGAAGGTAAGTATGAGCCAAAAAAGGTATGTTAAAATGATAAAATTATTCAGTTCCGGATCTTTGGATATGATTGGACATTGGCGAAGAAGTAAATCATGAAAACTATTATGAATTAAAATCTTTGACACTGGTGATAGTGAATTTGGATGTCGATGATGAAGGTGGTTGGGGTGATGTGAAAGAGGAGGTTAAGATAGATATAAAACTCAAATTGGAGTGGAGGGAAAATACTCAATTAGGAAAAACTAAGAGAAGTTTCTTCATTACATGAAAGGTGAGACACCAAAATCATATCGACTAGTGCTGAGTGAATATATATATAGAAATAATGTATTATAATTATAATTAGTATTTTGATATGGAACAAGTGCGGAATATTTTTGGTCTGGACAATAAAAAAGGATGTTTTCGAAATATTACTGTACAAAAGTGGGTATAATTTCTAAGTCAAAGAGTTACACATTATAGTCCTTTTCTGTTGTCCTAAACTTTTCTAAACTGTATGGAAAAATCTATCTATTAATATGCATATTGTATTCTGTACATAATTTTTTATAGGTTTGAAAATTGCGTTTCAACGAATTTATAATTCATTGAAACAAGATTCCCAGAAACAAAGATTAATTTATTTATATGTGATAAATAGTGTGTGTCAGTTTGGATTATGTTGTTTGCCGCAATTGTTTGGGAAAAAAGTGATTATGGCAATAATTATATTCTTAACTATATATTAAATATGCCATTAAAAGTATAATTTTGGCAACTATTAGTTAATTATGGCAAACTATGAAAAACCAATTATTATTATGGAATTACATTTATTAAGGAAGAGCAATTATGGAGAACAAATTATAATCCGAAACAAATCATGACTCATTGAACTAATTTATCTATACATTAGAAATTATGTATATTGGTTCGATTTATTTATAGCCTTATTGGTAGTTCATTATGTAATAATTTGATTTCCATCTACTACCTTTGAAAATTGTAGAAGAAGAGTTTGTCTCAATGATGACCGTGTGTGCATCCCCACCTCAGTGAAAAATGGTTGGAGACAATTTAACATTAAAGAAGTTTAAGAAATTAGTCATTTTGCGTTTTAATGAAATTTCTACAATGGTACTTTATTACTTATCAAAATACCTTGGTGAAATCATAATAAAAAATAATAAGATTTATCTATCATAATTTTTTATTTTCAATTCCTTGTTTGATTAAAAGTAGTTCTTTTTTTTTGAAGTATATAAGATAATACCTTTGATTCGAAGCAATACTTGCATGACTGGAGGGACTTTTCATAGCGAGAAAATTTGGGTAGTCTGTATGTTATGTGATGTCAATTAGATGACTATGAAAGAGAGTTCGAAGGACATGGAAATTTTACATCCATAACTTTATTGTTGTGTTATAAACCAAATATCATGACTAATACAAAATTAATTAGAAACTATCATCTAAAAAAATAAAATAAATTGTTTTTCCCAAAAAACTAACTCACGTCCCAAAAAAAATGGGTACCAATTATATTTCTTCCTTTTTTCTCTTTGTTGACCAACATAGCAATAGCAATGATTAACACGTTTACAATTCATAAATTCAAGTATAAAGTACGAATATTCCACAAGTTCTTGGAATACATGGTTGAATTTAGAGAAACAAACAGCTCGATGTTTGCTGAATGTTTTTGAGGCGAGTGTCTTTTCATTTTTATTTTAATCACTATTGGCAGGCAATATGGAGGGCTGAGAAGGAGAGCATACTTCCACGACTTCTGCAATTGGACCAGGTCAACTATTGGAACAATATATTTTTACTTATTCGATATTTGTTATATATTTAATGATTGTCTGACTCAGCATAGAATAACCAATATTTAAGTTAGCCTCTTCTTTTAATTGTTGTTAGACTCTATAATTTTATTATGGTTGAAAATCACTTTAAAACTTTCTGAAGCGGATGATAATAATTTATTCATATTGAATGACATTTGATCTGTAATGTTTTGCAATTGTTACCTTGGAGAACAATAAAAGCAAATTCTGTATCTTGAAGAATGACTGTTGTCCTCATGTTTACATGAATTCTTGAAAAAACTTGATATTCTTTTCTTTTACTCATTATTTAATAATTTCTTTACATATCCTGGGTATTCGCTACATCCTGGATCTTGCGTTCAGATTTTTTTTGTCATGAATGATATTTCTCAACTCTACAAACGAATTTATTACCACTTCTTATAGTAGTAGTAGTATACGATGACCTAAGATTCGGTCTCCTGGATGTAAATTAAACTAGAGTGACGACAAATGGCGATAACCACTATTCTTTTTTTTGAATAGCTCTTACCCCTTTGGCAAAATTTTTTTAATCATATTTTAAAGAGAAAAAAAAAAAATAAAAGTTTTATTAATAATAAAGCCAGTATTAATAAATTCAACATTAGTTTTAAATTCTTTTGCTATCCAAATATTGACACAATTATTTACTTCAGGGTGCTTTTAATGAACTAGACTATAAAAAAATAGATAATTATTATTATTATTAAGCAACAGTCAGGATCGCGTAACGAACGTCTAATACAATGATACCTTATCAATTTTTGCCTTTTGTATAATATGTCATACCTGGATCAACTTTATAATTTTGTAAATTATTTAGAATGTAGCTTTTGTAATCATAATCTCAATTCTTACATTAACATTTAATAACCAAAAAAGCAAATGATCTTGATAAATTTATTTGCTTGTGTTAAATTTTACAAAAGGGAAAATTTTTCAACCGTATAACAAGCACGTTAATTCCGTATTTATTTTTTTTTAGAACGTACTTAAACATATGTTATTTTTATAGATTATTAGGAAGATTATATTATTCTTATGTGATAATTATTTATATGGAAAATCTTAAAGTTCTTTTCATAAGAAAATATCAATATTAACCTGTGTAATTTACATTTGACAGAAATCACCTCATGCCATTAATTTTCAAGTTAATACTAATATCAGCAACTGTTCTTTGCCATCTAATTGATGTTTGCTGTCAATAATAGTAATAGTATCAAATATCATTACAATATAATATAAAGATAAATATAATAATAAATAAAATAAAATTACATAAAAACCTCACAAAATAATTAATTAATATAAAAATCCTAAATCTTGATATTTTTTTAATATTTTCCTTGATTCATCATCATTATACCGAAAGTCCATTGTTAAAGGTTTAAATCCTCTCCAATTCTTCATTAGAATATCTAACAAATTGTCATTAAGATTAGAAACAAAATCAGTAGAAGTTATTAATCCCAAGTTTTTTGGTAGTGTTTGATTTAATACTGTTAATATTTTATCACAATCAAGTTTATAAAAATTGTTTTCATTGAAACAAGCATTATCCAATGTAATACTTTTTAACTTTGTACAATTATTGAGTACTTCCATTAATCCCTGATTTAATTCATCATAATAAATTATTGACAAATTTTCTAAATTTTTACAAGATTGTGCAATTGATTGAAATAGCTTCCTCATAGTTTTGATATCTGTATTGTCATAATATTCACCCATAACATCCAGATTTTTAAGAGTTTTTCCATTGACATTAATAAAATCGGACAAGCCTGATAGGAATGGTTGATATTCAATATACACATTCACAGATTCAATATTTGGTAGTGAAATATTTTTCAAGTTTTTTAGTTTGTAATTAACAGTAAATACTAAAGTTTTTAAATTTTTAAATGTTGGTATTAATAAATCATCCAAATTGCTTCCTCCAATAGTTTTGTAAAAAATTATTGATTGTGAATGTGTTAATATTGCTTCGTAGAATTCATCTGGTAAAATTTGTCTAGATTTAATGACCAAGTATTTAATTTTCTTTTGTGCCTTAATTAGCTGTGCCAATTTATGTATATTTTTATCATTACTACGATTATATACTCTTAATGATTGAATATTTTCACAAACTTTCATTAATTTATCAAAAAATACACTACTATTATTTTTATCAGAACCAAAACACTCTAATTCATAAATATTATGAAAGATATTATTAAATCTATGATGATTAACTAACAAATTATAATCTATATAATCCACAGTACCAAACTCTCTGATACCTGCTGAATGATCTAAAATAAAATTTACTAACTTATTTTTTAAATTTACACAATCTATTAATGTACCATTTTTTATCAGTTGGGAACTATGAAAATCAAAAAATATTGTGCTACTAAATCTGGCATAATTATATAATGGTGGCCTTTTCAATAGTTCAAAAGTTAATTCAATGCAATTTCGAGTCAAGAAATCCTTATCTTCTTCCAATAAACAATTAATTAATATTTTGGTACTATTTTTATAAATAAATGGATCTCTCCATAAAGTCTGAATATTAATATTGTGCCATTGTTTGTTGACAAGAATACAAGAATATAATGTTTTATAGTCATCTTTGATGTATTTGAATGTTTCAGTTAGAAGTTCAAGTGGAAAATTAAACATTTTTTTTTTTTAGAAAAAAATTTTTTTTTGCGGGTCACATTAATAATCATGAATTTTTATATGTTACACGAAATTTTCCAAATTGAGAATAAACATAAGCGTGAACCCACTTTATTTTCTCAATTTTATAATAAAAAGAAATTTTGTGTTAAAACAAAAATTGGAAGTTAATTGGATTTGTCCACTATGTTCTCTGGTTCCTATTAGAATTAATAACAAATAATTGACACATTAACAAATTTTGAGTTTAATTAAATTCAATTATTTTTGGAAAGCTTCATCAAGCATACATGAAACATCCTGCAATTCCAGTTTTGAATTATTTACATAATAAACAATCAATCTTGTTTGAACTTTATGATTTATTTATTATACAAATTTGAAATTATAGAAAAAAATGATCCAAATTTAGAAGAAAAATAAGAGGTTGGAGACAATTATAATAATAGTAATATAATAAATACATAATAATAATAATGTAGTAGATTTAGTCATTATTTGTGAACAAAGCATTCTTACAGTAGCTATTTCGGCCAGGGGGTCATAACAAAAATTGCAGTTGCCAACCAACCTAGCTACGCCACCATGACATGGACAATACCAGAGACTTTCCTGATAGCCACAGCCTAAATAATAAAAATAATAAATTATAATCAAGATAATGTGCGAAAATAAAGGTTCATAACTTGATGATTTACCTAGTTCTTTACCACAGTAGTAACCAATACCTCTACCCCTAAAGCATCTTGCAAGAGAAAATGTCAGGAATGAGGAATGTCAATGAAATTAACAAAACATATGAAATAGTTCATAGCTGTTGAAAAAGAAACAATTCAATAATTTGATATAAAACATTTGATTGCCAGAAATTTTTAGCTGCTTTATCTATTTAAGCATTACAGTCATTCTCTCCTTCCTTTTGTACATAAGGTTAATCTGACCATGGTTTTTTGATTATAGCCCTGAAATTTACTAAACTCATTGTTGTCACAACTTCATTCTAGAGTGTGATAACACAAAATAATCATTACATGTATGGTAACAGCCAAGACTGGTTTGAGGGGAAGATAAAGCTCGCCTTGTCAAAGCCTTCCAACTTGCTCAAGTCACTTTCACTTGTGGAAAAAAATTCCATAGTTTTGAATTGCACAGCATTTGCTTGTTAAATAGTAACAAAAACCTAAATCACGTTATTTTATTTTATTTAAGCAAAAATATAAATTATTTGGTGTAGCTTTAGATGGTTAAATGATCCAACTCTGAATGAGTTGTTATGCAAACTTTTAAAATATTATAGATAGTTTTTTTTAATAATCAAATTTTTATAACTAAATTGTAAAATTCTTCATATTCTTTGGTGCCTGAGTAACAACAAATTTTTTGGATAAAGATAATGTTTAAGGTTGTAAAACTATTACATCAAATTCACTACCAAATGACACAAGTAAAAGCACTTGACGTAAATAAAATTGCTTTAAAGCCTAATAAAATATAAAAGCTCATATAAATATAATGTAAGAAGTACTCGAATGTACTAGTAAATGAGTATGTGTGAAACTGAATTTGCGTCCAGTAAAAGAAAAAATATAGTTCTTTAGAAATAAAGGAGAAATTAGACGTGATCAGGGTAGATAAAATCATCAATTAGGATTCAGTACTTCATGTCAGGCGGGTCAACTAATTTTAGTGTATAATTATTATTATACTATGAAGATTATACAGTTATTATTATCAGATTACTGTGTATGGAAGTTTTTATAATATCAACTAGAGTAGCAAGTAATAGATCAATAATCACCGCCACCACCTTTTTTAATAAAAAAATCAAATAATTATTATAAAACAAAATAAAACTTTTACTTATATATATTCATATACTTTATATTCATAAGAATAAATAAGCAAAAAAAAAAATTAACTTGTTTGGTAATTCAATTTTTATTCGCAATTCGCCAGAAACAGAAAGAAATTAACAATAATAACAATAAAATTTGCTTTCCGAAGATGGCCAGCACAAGAAACATATCAGCCGATTTGGTTTTTTGGGCCTTTTTTCAAACCTTATGTCTTATTGTGTCTCGATGTTAAACACGAATATTTTTAATGTGTAAACTGGTCGGTAGAATGATAATTACCCTAAAAAAAATTATTTGCTCC
>CAJVPN010001476.1:0-14072 GCA_910592215.1 Entrophospora candida
AGTAAGGTTTTTATATAGTAAAAATTTGGTTTCTGATTTACAGTGCGTTATAGAATGGAGGCCGTTATAGAGGGGGCTGTTATAGAAAGAGTGAACTGTAGTTTGTAAAATTCGAGTAAGTCGGTCACTCTGGGGCAAGTTTATGTGACCGACTTTATATGTAATAGTTATTGTATGGGTGTTTGATACAATAACGTCCATATTATGAAACTGAGCTATATTGGTAGTGTAATACTTTCACTTTAAAACTTTTTTTGTTGTTATTAAACTGTTTTTCAATTTATTCGAATTTCTTCTAATTAATTTAAAGATTATATAATAACAGTAATATGAGTAAAGCCGGAAAAGTTCGTAAAACGCATATATATTTTTCTGTCTTAAATTGTATTAGTGCACATCTTTATTCTTTTCTTTTGTTAGACGTTTATATATCCCGAACATACTGACAGTGAACTTGAATACTTTTAAATAAATCCAAGTGAAAAGGAACAGTAACCATTAGAAAGGATTGTAGCTGTAATTGTAAAATAGAAAATGTCGATAATATTAGTGATCTAGAAAGACAAGTAATTAATTATATAATTAAAGAGATGATGGAAGTGACTATTCGTCAATATCAATTAAAATATTGTATCTGCTGTAGCAAGAAATCTAGCAGATAATAGTGTTATTGACACGATTGATATTTATAACAAACGTATCTTTAAAAAATTGTGAGAAGTTATTGGTGGTAGGCTTCGGCATCTTGATGAATTAGGTCTTAATTTTTACCTGCAACTCAAATGTCGCCTGCACAATATCAAAATTGATCTACATAAAATATCCAAAATAAACAACGTATAAATTATATATATATGAGGTGGATTGTTTTAGAGAAGTATTTTGTTTTCTTCCAATTTGATGTTGTATTACTGAGCTATTTACTTTTATATCAGAATTTTGTTGTAAATAGTTAAATAGATTTTGAATGTTATCCAATTTCTCTCATAATAATAAACTTTATTTCTCTCTCACAATAATGTAAATATAAATTAAATCATAAGTTCATTCTACAATTTGTATCGAAAGTTTTATTTCTTGGGAAAATAAAATCGTACGATTATTTTTGAAGATCATAGTTTAAAAAACTTAGTCACGTGCATAAATTATCACGTGAAACCGATGCAATTTAATTATACCCAAGCTGAATGGTTGGCCGACTTGAGTCTTATCGCGACTTTATCATTATTGATATTATATTAATATTAATATCGAATTTTTTTAAATAAAAAAAGGGGCGAAAATTTTTGGCCGAGACTGATCATCTATAATCAATTAATTGCTTATAGTAACAATAGGCCAGCATACTTGAACAAAAAAATTTTATATCATTTTTAAAAGATAAGTTTATTGTCCATGACTCAAGCTTCAAAACTTATCGGCTAGTTTTTTCTTAAACTAAAAATTGGCCGAGCCTTAGCATTTTGAAAATTCCAAATTTTGCGAAATTGCGACAATCATTTTTTTCGCAACATACTGTATATCGATTTATTTGTATTATTTATTTCCTTTTTTTTTATTAATAATAAAAGTTCTTTACGATAAAAGCTTAACGAACATAAATATTGTAACACGAAAATTATTATTGCATTTCTGAGCATAACTCAATTTAAAAATCCATGAAAAAAAAAAGACGACATGAATTGACTCCCTTTTTAAAGCTGAAATTGAGTGGCGGTGATCCAACATGTGGATCACATAATATTTGAGTATAGATGATCCGCACTGTAGTAAATAATTCCAAATTTAAAAAACTCATGTCATAATTATGTCATGTGAAATCATACCATTTATATATATACAAACCGTAACCGTGTGAACCAAAAAAATATTTTAATTTGTAGAATTTTAATCAACAATTTATCTTATCAATGTCGAATCGGTCAAAATTATGTTTTGACATGTGCCCTTCTTCTGAAAATGCACTAATTAGTATAGTAATATATCATGCCGTTTTACATCATCATCAATTTTTCTAACTATAAAAAAATTTATATAAATATTAATTATTTTTTTAATTAAAAAAAAATTTTTATTTTTCTCCTTGAATTTTTATATACAACAACAAATTAAAATTAAAATTAAAATTAAAATTAAAAACATGGCTCAACGAGATATTAATAGTCCTTATTTATTTGAAATTGCATGGGAAGTTGTCAATAAAGGTAATATTGTAATAGTAGTAATAATAATATCATGATTATTATTATTTCATCAATAATAGTCCTTTATAATTATAGTTGGGCCAATCTATACTATGATTAAATCCAAGGCTCCAGTGACAGTTCACGAGTATGGTGAAAGGTACACACTGATCGGTCCATTATCCATCAAGACAGCATCTGCAGAAGTGGAAGTGGAAGAAATTAAAAATCCTCATCTTAAAGGAGTTCTTGATGAAATGTCAAACAAAGGTGTAAGATGGATGTATGGTAGATGGTTGATTGAAGGTGCTCCTCATGTATTATTGTTTGACACAAATTCAGTGGCCAATAAACTAGATTCATGGAAAAGTGATTTATGGAATGATGTTGGTATTCCATCACCACCAAATGATCAAGAAACAAATGATTCAATATTATTTGGTTATTTGGTAGCTTGGTTTCTAGATGATGTAAGTATACAAACAAGTACATGTGTGTGCATGTGAGAACTCTTTGATTTGAGTAACAACACTATTTAACACATTTATATTTTTTAGTTTGTGGCTCAAGAAAAATCCAAAGCAATAATTGCACATTTTCATGAATGGTTGTCTAGTGTTGCTATACCATTAATTCGTAAACGTGGGACTGATTTGACAACAATATTTACCACTCATGCAACTTTGTTAGGAAGATATTTATGTTCTGGTTCAGTAGATTTTTACAATGAAATCTCAAATTTTTCAGTTGAGGATGAAGCTGGAAAACGTGGGATATATCATCGTTATAGTATTGAACGTGCTGCAGCTCAGTGTGCTGATGTTTTCACTACTGTCAGTCAAATTACTGCCTATGAAGCTGAACATTTATTAAAAAGAAAACCAGGTATATAAAAAATGTGTATTATATATATATATATATATATCAATATAATTATTCTAATATATAATAATTTATAAAAAATTTTGTTGTTTAGATGGAGTTCTTCCAAATGGTTTAAATGTAGTGAAATTTTCAGCAATGCATGAATTTCAAAATTTACATGCAAGAAATAAAGAAAAAATTCATAAATTTGTTAAAGGTCATTTCTATGGTCATTACAATTTTGACCTGGACAATACCTTGTATTTTTTTATTTCTGGTCGCTATCACTACAGAAATAAGGGCGTTGATATGTTTATTGAATCATTAGCAAGTTAGTATTAACTTGCCATGTTATTATTATAGATATAAATATGTGCATATAATATGTATGAGTATATTTCAATTATTTAATAATTATTCATTTTATTCATGATTTTGAAGAATTAAATCAAAGGTTAAAAGCATGCAATTCACCAATTACGGTAGTTGCATTTATTATTATGCCAACTAAAATACAATCTTTTTCAGTTGAAGCTTTGAAAGGTCAAGTAGTCACAAAACAGCTCCAAGAAACAGTAAAAGACATTACCGATAAAATCGGTCAAAGGATATTTGAGAAAGCTGCAAGATATGCTGGGTATGTATACATTTATAATATATAATTTATTTATGCTTTTAATTATTATATTTATATTCAGATATATGTATGTGTCCTTATTTCAACACTCACACATATATATACAGAGGAGAAATCAATAATGCAGTGGTTGACCCTTATGAATTATTTACTGACGAAGACAAGGTGTTACTGAAACGTCGTGTCATGGCACTAAAATCTAGCATACCTCCACCAATATTAACTCATAATATTGCTGATCCTGAATCAGATCCAATCTTGACACAATTACACCGTCTGGAACTAGTTAATAATCCAGAAGATCGCGTAAAAGTTATATTTCATCCTGAATTTCTAACTTCAAACAACCCTCTGATTGGCTTAGATTATGAGGATTTTGTACGTGGTTGTCATCTAGGCGTGTTCCCAAGTTATTATGAGCCATGGGGTTACACTCCTGCTGAATGTACAGTAATGGGTGTCCCATCCATCACAACCAATTTATCAGGCTTTGGATGTTTCATGGATGAAATATTGGAAAATTCATCAGATTATGGTATTTATATAATTGATCGAAGAATGAAATCAACTGATGAATCAACTCAACAATTGGTTGATTACATGTTACAATTTTGTCAGAAAACAAGACGTCAACGTATAAATCAACGTAACAGAACAGAACGATTGTCAGATTTGTTAGATTGGAAATTGGTTGGTATGGAATATGTCAGGGCAAGAAAATTGGCATTGCATAGAGCATATCCAGATTCATTTATTAATAATAATGATGATAGTGAAGGAGGAAGAAATTTTGATCTGCTCAATAATAATAATAGCAATAATAATAAGTTCAGAATATTAAAATTCCAATTTGCTCCAATATCATCTGGAATCACTAATCCTTCAGATACCGGTGAGAGTACCAGTGAGAGTAACAGTATGAATGAAAATAATATACACTACTTAAATATTAGAACTCCTGGTTCAACCATAGATGAAGAAATTGGTATCAGTACTGGTGGCGAATATCCATTTCCAGTGATTGCTAGTAGTGATAATACTAATGATGGTGATGATGATTCTACACAATCATAGTTGATAATAAGTTCATTTGAAGCAGATTTGGGATAATTTCAGAGTAAATTCAAAATAAAAGAATAAGAAGGATATTCCAATTTTATTAATTTATGAGATCATTTTTGATTAATGGGAATTATTTATTGGATTAATTAAGTAAATAAAAGGACAATTTTATTAAAAATTTGTAAAGTTGTCAAATAATTTTTGGAAAAATAAATCAGAAAATCAATTTTTTAATTTTTTTAGCATATTAATATATATATTTATATATGATCGACATGACACGAATTAATTAAATGTAAAAATTTATTATTGAACAATTTTCATTCAAGTAAAGACAACCATGTATCTTTGCTCTTTAAAACGCGATATTTTATATACCAGAGCTCCCTGTTTACGGATATATTCGCCCATACCATGGAGTATGGAGCAATCCCCATCTCATAACCCATGTCTTTAATTTGATAAATGGGAAAGATAGGCATACATTTTAGTTAAATAATCATAAGAAATTTAATTAATAGCAATCTTTTTAGCGTGGCAAACGTCCAATTCCTGAAAAATTATTATGAGGTTACAAGAAAAATGGTATAATGGTTTTGATTTTATTTCCATAAAAAAGGTCAAAGTCAAATGCATAAAGAAATCAGAATGCTATCACCAATGTTATGGAGTAAGATTCTGAATGATTACTGTGTCATCACCACTATTTTCACATCACAACAGTTTAAAAGCAGATGCTAACAGTTTGCCAAATGGCTGCCTAGTAATTGCAAAACCGGAACAGATTGCCAACATGTTCATAGTAATAGGGATTGGGGATGCTATTTCTTCTCAAATATGCAGAAAGTGACTTTACTACAATGCTGATGATAAGGTTACTTGCCGAAGCCTCTTAGTGACTGTCAAAACTTTGATGAAACTCTAATGAACAATTAGTATATACCTTGTCAAAATTCTGATGATTGACAAAACCCCCAAATGCGAAACTCTGTCGAAACTTTAATAAACAATTAATGTGTAACCTGTCAAAACTCTGTCGATTGATTTCTGAAGTTTCGCCCACAACTTTAGCTGATGATCTCATCAAAAAAAAATGATAATTATAGTAATACGTTCCATATTCCTATTTCAAAAAACCAAGAGAAATGACAGCATAGATACTTTGACTAATAAGGAAGAATTATTTTTATACAACTACACTGAACAAACACAATTTCTTTATTGTTTGATATTTGATCATAATTTTTATATTCAAATTCTTGAATGTGAATGTTTAAGTAGGAACAAAAAATGTTGTTTCCTTTTCACCAGTAATATTTAACTTTAATTCCTTTGGTGAATTCTCTATTACCATATATATATTTAATATATCATGATGACAAGTTAATGAAGAAGGAAGGTATGTATGACACAAGAAATAATCAATTGACAAATTTTATTTCAGAATTTATTTTATTTATTCCATTAGTTTTTCTAAAAAGAAATATTTTATTAAATACAAATAAAATAATAAATGAATTATTATAAATTATTAAATATATCATTTACCTTCTTTTTTCCCTACAAATCCAAAGAGATGTATATAAATAAAATTTTAATGCTTGAATTAAATCGATAAATGTCTAATAATAGCAATAAAATTTAATATAAAATACAAAACGGTATACATATACATATACATTATATATATATAAAAATTAAAGATTATTATCGAATGAATACTCAAGAAACAAATGTTTGATTATTGTTAATAAAACTCCTGTAAAAATCCTTTTGTGTGAGAGAGAAGAGAGAAAAACATAATTATTCTTAAATGTGATGAAATTTTATTGCAATTATCAGATCTATGAATTTCTCCTAATCCTTCTTCTTTCCATAACTTTAAGTCTTGATTTTGCATCTTCTGACGACACAGGTTTATAGTATAGATGAGGAGTAGCTTTTGTTTTTGAAAATAGTGAATCTAATGACACTATCTTTATATTAGGAGCAGTTCCTTATTAATATTAAAATTTCAATTAGACAAGAAAATCAATCACTGATAAATTCAATTTCATATTCCCAAAAAAATTTTTTGCATTTACCACTATTTCCATTAGGTTTTTTTCTTTCGGATCTTTGTATATCGCGTGAATTTGATAAATTCGAATTCGAATTCGAATTCGAATTTGGATTTGTGTTTGATGCTTTATTTTCTTCTTCTGCAATCAATTCCTCTGCCTTTTCAAAATCTATAAATTCTAACATAAGTTTTCTGCCAGTTTCAGGTGGAAAAACAACATCCCAAAGTGATTGATGTGCCAATTTTGCTGAATCAATTGAATCATACTACATTGATTAATTAATTAAACAAGAATAATAATATTCTTGTTATAAAACTGATTTCCAACTTTAATTTATTATATTTATGTATAAATGAAATCACCTTTACATAACAATGAGATTTAATCTTATCCATCCAAAAAAATTCGATTTTGCCATATTGCTCTAAAAGTTCGCGGACTTTTGTATGTGTTAAAGGACGAACAAAATTTTTAATGTATATGGTTGCAGTTGGCTCATGTTCAGAGGGTGGAACTGAAAGGTAATAAAAAAAGAGAAGAATGAAGTTGATTAAACGCCTTTAATAAAAAAAGTTGTTGAATTATACGGTTATTACAATACCTTGCATTTCTTGTTTATTTTCTTTATTATCTTCATGTCCATTATCTTGTTGCATTTCTTGATTCTTTCTTCAGTTGATGACAAGTCAAATTAATGTAACATAAAAATTTCCAGAATAATCTATGTAATTTTTTTAATTGAACGCGGTTGTATCCTATATACTTCAAACTCAAACATGACATTTGATTTCTGTAGAATCTGTAAAAGGAATAATTCTGAGGGTAAAAAACATTTATATACAAAATTACATCAAGGGAATTTACTCAATATATTAAACAAAGAAATTACGGTAACTATATCTTTTCTTTTCATCATCACGTTATTATAAAACTTTTAATTAAATAAATCTTTTTACATTGTATTATTTCTTTTGTTTAAAAAAAAAAGAAATATAAAAAGTACAGGATTTTTTTAAAAGATATTACTATTGTTTATGATGTTAACAAGCAACCTGATTTTTGGTGTTTGTTTTGTGAAGTGAACGTAGAAATAACTTTTAAAAATGTTGACGAAAAACAAATTATTTGGTTTGTACTATTGATTCTTTTTCCCAAAGCAAACAATAAAAAATCTTGATTATTTTAATATGTTTTTTTTATTATGTAGTGAACACATATTTGAACATATGGTAACAAAAAATCATCATGATAATGTTATCAAGTATTTTAAAGATCAAAAAGCAGATTGTAAATTAATTAATAATTTTATACTGAAAAAAGATGAAATTGACAAGGTAAATTAATAATATTAATATTATTAATAATAAATTGGTTAATCTTATTATATTATATTGTAAATTAAACAGTTTCGAAGGAGATCAAAAGAGTTACAAAAGAAAAATCAGTTAAAAAAGGAAGAAAGGGAATTAAAATCCAATGTAAATCAAGAATCCAATAATATTAACGTAAATTTACCAAGTAGCTTTGAAAACCTTGTGGCATCTCGTCCTGAAAATCAGTCTCTTTCTATGTCAAATATTCAAGATTTACCGGTATGATTATTTTTATAATTATGATGATAATTAGATGTATAAGCACTTTTGTAATATTATATATTTATATATTTAGATTTCTATTTTGGATAAAAATGATAAAATGGAAATAAAATTTGAAAATCTTAATAATAATAATTCAACAGTTAAACCAATAATTAATAACAAATTAAATATTAATGAAGAAAAAAAAAAAAAAAGAGATCGTTCAAATATATTAGATGAAGATGAAGATGATGGTGGTGGTGGAGAAAGAAAGAGAAGAACAAGATCAACTGATGATATTTTTGTACAAAGTAATTATAATAATAGGTGATAAATGTTATTTATTTATATTTGTATTTACACTTTTTATTTCTCTTTTGTTTAGAATTAACACGTATAAAAGTCCCGCCTCTTAAACCTGGTGAAGGAAATGTGTTTGAAGAAGGATCTGGTAAAGATATAGACATATTGTTTATTCTTATTTTTACTCTTGCTCCACTTCTTTTTTTAACAAATTATTAATGATGATCCTTTATTAAAATTAGTCCCACCTTGGTTACAAGATGATGATATGAAGTTTAGTGGCAACACAAACAAAACTGAAATAGGACCATCATTAGATGCATTCTTAGCAGCCAAAAAGCTTGAAAAGAAGAAAAAACTAAATCCAAATAGAGTTGGTGCTAATTTTGATAGAGGTTTGTTTAACCAAAAAATTTTTTTTTTTTTTGAATTTTATTTTGAAATTTTATTTTATCATGCATTAATATATTTAGAAAGTGCTGTGGGGAAGGATTGGGTGCCAAATTTCGGTAGAGTTTGGAATAATGGTACTAGAAATCGATCTCAAAAGCAATATAAAAAAGAAATGAAATCTATTGAAAAAACAGGAAAGAAAAATAATTAATTGCTGTGATATGAAGATGATTATCGTGACTATTTAAATAATTCAATTGGATTAAAATATATGTAATTTATTTTTCAAAGTGGTATTGGTATGTATGTATTTCTTATAATAATATTTTAACTTTATATGACTTAAATATTATTAAAATTTTTTTCTTTAAATTGCATTGTAGGCTAAGATTGCTCAAATGTGAAGTTCTTATTTTTATTTGTGTAAATTAAATTAATTATTATTATTGGTATTTATATTTTAAATATTCTAATTAAATATAATTGAAACTAAAGAGCTATATAGAATAGATGAATAAATTTTAGGATTGTTCATATCCTAATAACTTTGTTAAAATCTATGCATAACTATTTGTTTACTATCAATTTACGCATTCATCACATAGCGTATAATCCTGAATAATGCTTCAAGATATCAATAGAAACAAGGGCAACTGGTCCCGGACCAATTTTGAGTTAATGTTACACCTATATGCAACGCATCAAACTCATCACAAGGATTAGGAACCATACTTGAATAAAATTTTTGAGAAATCTTAAAAAAAACAAAATGCAGATCTTTTTTTGTATCAGATTACATGTAACAATAATGTATTTATTTAAGATTTATAATTTGTATATATTTGACCGTCATTGCACTTGTATTTATTATCATGATTGGCATCAACACCGTAAATCTGGAATAGTAGTTGTAGGTGGTAGTGGTAATAATAGTAATGTGGTAATAATGAGGGATCGGGAGGATCAAATCCATCACCTGCATATCATATAAGCAATCTTCCACTGCATCACAGGTATGGTATCTGAGAGTAGGTTGATTAACCTTGATGAAGCCAAATTGGTTTATGGTGTTATTTATTCTTTAAGAAATTTCGTTAAGAAACTTACTGGAAGGTGGATTGGAAAACAACAATAAATAATAATATAGTTACAATTATATTTTACAATTATTATAATGATAATGATCATCTTATATCCAATGTTCACATATTTTTTATGGTTATTAGTCAAAACGGATTTTTATCTTACTGTACATCATTTATGAAGCTCCAACAGGTCTAAAATTTGTGACAAATTTTTATGTAAAATTTATTGTCAAAAATCCTTTATCTCCAGCTGAGCATCCACATGGTGAAGGTGTTAACAATGAATATTTTAAAGCTGCTGTTGATAAATTAATTTACTTTTAATTTTATTTTCATTTTTTTGTGCATTTCGAATTTAGATTCAGTTTTATTTTCTAATTCTTTAATAAAAAAAATGAACAAGTGAACATAACATCACAAAAGAATTGCATTTGGTGACTAGCTATAGTAACCCCCAATAGACAATATTTTATTTTCATTTCTTGCTCCATATTCCTCCATACAATTCATGCTATGCTAAGCTTAAAACCTTATTTTCATTTTGACCCTGACTTAATTGTTCTGGTTTTATCTAGGTTAATTTGATTCGATTTTCTTCAGCTATTATTTTTAGTCTGGCTGACATTTGGGCTTTTTTAATTATTTCTATTTTGCTAGTTTCACTTTTGGGGTGGTTATCTTTCTCTAAGAAAGCTAATTGATTTTTCAGGTTAATCGCATCATTCTTTAATTGCTGATTGTTTGCTTGTTACCTCTTTCAGTTTTTTCATAATCATCCTCTAAATGTTTTATTTATTTTCTTATCTTTTCCTTATCTTGTTTTCAACTTTCATCTTTTTGTTGAATATCCTTGCTTTTTAGTTGATTGGTTTCTTCTAGAATTTCCTGTTTTTTTTGCTCTTCATTTAAATTATTTTGATTATTTGGAGATATAGTTGAAATAAGGTTTTTAAAAAGATCATTGATATTGAATTTTGACCAGGGGGGACAAAAATTTCCTTTTTACATGACAAAACCGAAAAATTCACAGATATCAAATCACTTGGTCGCTGAACTGTGTAAATTCTTTTAAGACCTTTCTTTTATACACAAACAAAGTTTTTTGTTGCAAAGTTTATATCAATATTAACCTTCAAAATTGGCGTATTTAAGAATTATTTTTTATTTATAGTCCTTTAATCTTTTTTTTTTAGGTTAACTTTTAATCAATTATATTCATAGATGTTGTCCGAAACTACTTAATATTAATAGTAATTAATTTTAATAATTGCCGACGAAATTATTTGAACTCTAAAATAAATCAAATGGCATGGTTATTTTATGTTCATAAAGAACATTAAAGCCGAAACGGTTGCCGTAATTATTTTTTTTTCCAAATACAAAAGCAATTTCGGCAAACAACATTTATCCAATCAAACAATACAAACCCCTCTCTAATTTTTCTTGGTAATATCTGTGATCAGTCAAAAATTTCTAAAATTGCTTAACTAAATTCTGTAGATATTGTTCGACATATAGATCCTTTCTGAAATGTTAGTTTAAATCGTTAAAAAAAAGACTTAGGATACAGGATAATATTATAGTTATTATAGTGTAAGTTTATTATTAAAGATTAAATATGATTATACAATGAACATAAGATGATGGATGATATTGATTTCTATTGTTACAATGACAACAACAACATTACTACTAATACTAAGAGAAGATTCTTGTGTTAATCCAAAGCTCGTAGCCAGCGAGCAGCAACGCGTTGACATGCAATATAATGATGATAATATCAAAATAAATATAATAATAGTACATGTCAAAATAAATGAATAGATCCCATTAAAATATCGTTAAACGCATTAGATGTGAAGCTATAATTAATGATATGAATATTAATGTTAAAATAAATATTGATTTAAAAAATTCATAATCAACTCGTTAAAATAATTACCATTATTATTACCAATAATTGTAACTTTATTGGAATTCATGGGTTTTGGAAGATCTACAAACTTCGATAGTCTACTAATGTAAACAGCATTGGGATGTATATTGGTTGAAGGATCAAAGTTTATCTTATCCATTTCATCAAATTCTTTTCTAATTAATTTTAATTTACTGTGCTCTGTTAATGGGTAGTGAATATAATTAAATCTAATTAATGAATCATCGAATCCGTTGTTCCAAAAATTAATTATTTCTTTTATATTTTGCGCAGTTGGACGTTTATTAGGGTCAGCATTCATGCATCTGCACGCTAATTCGATATAAAATTTGGGAGTATTGATTGAAAAACTAGGCCTTTTTCCTTCGCAAATTTTTCTTGCGAGATTTTCATCATGTGAGATGTTGCTAAAAGGTTGCTGGCCTGTTGATACTGCTGACATTAATACCCCAAAGCTATATATATCAGATGCCATTGAGTATAGTTTACTATTCAACACTTCAGGTGCTATATATGGTAGTACTCCGTAGATTCCATTTATCGCGTAATCAGCCGGAAATGATAAACCCAAATCTGCAATATAAGAAAATAAAGCAGTGGAATATTCTTCTTGAAGAATATTGCCGCTGTGAAGATCACGGTGGACAATTTGTTGTTCATGGATAGAATATAAACCCTTAATGATGTTGTTAAGGATTCCTATTTTATCCTTCCATTTTAAAATTTTGAATTTTGTTTTTAAATAATTTTGTAGACTTCCCTCTTTTAGATACTTCATTACAATTACATAATCTTTTGTGATTGGGTCTCGAGTTAATCCATAAATATGAATTATCTCGACATTATTGTGAAACTTCACATAATTTTCGAACTAGAAAAAAAATTTTTTTTTTTAAATTATAATAATGGAAATGCAATTTTTAATATAAAATTTTCCATAGAAATGAAATGATATTTTACCTCATTCAAGAAATCCCCAGAAATATTTTTATAATTATGTAATTTTTTTAATGCAACAACCCTATCTTCACTAGATCTTTTATTTTTATAATCAAGTGTTTTTTTTACCAAGTGTCCAAGTAGCTTTGTATATAGTTGCAAATCCACCTTCACCTATCTCTTCAATAATTTTTATATCCTCGTAAGCAATCCATTGAAGGTAATAATAATTGTCATATCTTGCCGCTTTTAATTGCGACACTTTAATAATTTCATCCAATTTACTATTGCCACTTGTCCATCCTTGAGTTAATAATGATGGATCACATATTTGACACCATGCCCAATTAGTATTGTATTTGAGACAGCTTGGGCATTTACCATAAATTTTATTATAATTTGTATCTTCTTGTTGTGGATTGCCTCGTCGAGCAAAGTAATAGATAAAAAACATTGGCGCGCTCAAGACCTTGTTTATAAAATATATATAAGGCTCAAGCTTGTGAACCAGTTCGTTGAGAGTAATCATTTCTTGAATAATCATTTTTATTTTAAATAAAAATGAAAATATTTTAATATATATTATATTATCCGTTAAACGATTTTTTAAACCAAATATGGTCTAAAGTTCGAATTCCGTTTTTTTCTTTACGAAAAAAAGAGTAATTTTATTATTAATTATTATTATTATTATTATTATTATTATTATTATGTATTGCTCATGTAGTACAAAAATCCGAATTCCTTATAATATGTAATATTTTGTATTATTGATGTGAAAATAAATTCGAAATTCGTGTCACATGAAGTTTTCTTAGAATATCTCGTTATTTTTATAATAAACTCGAAATTCGTTGTTAGACTAAAATGAAAGTACTCCATTAAAGCTTTATAATGAATACTCTTTCATATCAAAAGGTATCCTCTACATGAATTCACAGCTATTCAAAAATGGTATTACTTTTTCACTTCAAACCTCAGATTATTTCTCAATATCGCTTTAAAAGACTTGATAGTAAATGAGAAGGTG